>VZTN01033043.1:252356-303142 GCA_013400515.1 Erpornis zantholeuca | reverse complement strand
CTTCAAAAGAGTTAATATAAGAGCAAAAAGAAATCTTGCATCAAAGAAAAAAAACCCAACATATACCCCACTAAAACCACAAAGGGCTTGATTAATACCAAGGAAGCAGGAATCAAACCAAGGCATTCAAGTGCTAGCTGGAACAAGTGAAGTACAAAAACCCCAAGGAACTAAAAAAAAAAAGTGCTGTCATGGTAATAACATACCAGAACTTCTTAGAAAGCCATCTTGGAAATTTTTGGACAAAAAACTAGAGAAATATTTCCAGAAACTTCTAGATAGTTCACTAATAAATACATCTTTCTTTTCACGAGCAAGATTAAAGTTCAAAAATAGCATATTTCATAAGCCCAAGGAGCTGAAAGAAGCTGTTCATAAAATTACTGGTGTGTGTTTTGGGGGACAGGAGAAGAACAGACAATAAATGTGCCAAGATTTAAGACAAATCTGATTAAGTAAGCCCGAGTTCAGGCCAAATAAAAACTTGAAAAACATAAGCAGCAAGAAGTAGAATTATAAACTTGACACAATACCGCATACTTCAAATTTCTAAACATTGTGTTTTAACTTGAAAAGGAGCAGTTCTAACTGGGTATGTAAAACTCACTCAAACAATCAGCAGAGAATTGTCACAGCACAGTGCTGTGATCATATTACACCATCTGGTCATCCCTAACCTAGACAGGGTGTGACACAAGTGGGAAGAGCAGTATCTGCTAACCCAGAAAACTTTTACCCCAACCAAGAGAGGCAAGACACGGAAAGGCACCTCTGGAGAGGTGCAGTGTCTCAGAAGAATGTCTGAAGAGTCAGCATCAACCAGAAATTGTCTAACATTCCTTCTCTGTATATTTCAAATACTACAACTCGTGACATGCATGTGTTTCAACTTGTGAAATTGCGGGGGTACATAGTTAGCATTTACTTAAAGACCAGTGTGATTCCTTTCTACTAAAATAATACCCAAATGGAGCTATGAAGCCGTTTAAAGCTTTTACATCCACAGTTGTCACACAGATGGCTTTCATCCAGATAGACACAAAGACACAAAAGTCTAGGTAAATTTAGGGTACACTCCAGACATGACACTGTGAGTTGACAAATACATCCTTGATAATGTCAGGACATATACTTGCTTGAATTCATGTAATCGCCAAGGAAGCCCCTACATTTCCTCCCTGGGGTTTTGACATTTATTGTCTCTCTACAGAATTCTTAATAAGAGTTTATAATTAGCACTAATATATGTATTATATCCAGTTATAATGGTATATTAAAAATAATTCCTTCCTCTAAAAATATATCACAGTTTTAGTGACCTTTATTTAATATTGTAATTTTAACGATGGCTCTTGCAATTAAATCTGAGTCCAGATTTTTCTTCCCATGCTTACAAAATTCTGGCAATTTAATAATTGATCTATTAGCTTCAAAATCCCTCAACTTGTCCACATTCCATGGGAACTTTAAATGGTATCAGATTTTCAGCTAAATTTCCCAGTATTGTCAAAAGTGACATGAAAAAGGAAGTCAAACCACCCAGCCTGTGGTATGAAGTCTCCGTTCATTCTGAATGCATCACACCCAGAAATCCCAACTACATTTCTCCCCTCCATTTTACTTAAAAAAACAAACAAGAAAACAAATTTAAATTACCAAGGGTCTTAAAAAAATAAATATTCAATCTTCTCAACACATATAATCACACAAGAATATAGTCTTACATCTGATAAAATTCAGCATTCAATGACTGTCCTGTCACGGTCTTTGCCTCAAACACTCATGTTACAAGGAATATAATCTGATGTACTATGTTGTTATGATTTTTTAGCTTTTTGATGTTTACATTTTTTATAATAGAGTTTTTCACACATGTCATGTAAACAAAACAATGTTTAACTGTTTTGTTTTTCATTCTTCTCTTGAAGAAGAGACAATTAATGAATTTCTAGTTTGACTGGTATAGTTAGAGAAGAAACAACCTCATCCTCCAATCCATAGTCATTGTCAAAAATCTATATATTTCAAAGTAAAATAAAACTGAGTACTTTTTTCTACTTGAGAAATTCACTATGTGTTGTTCATTTCATGTCTTATAACAACAGTATGACCTCAAGATTCAACTCTACATGGTATGTACACAGATGACTGAAATTCTGCTAATTTAATCACTGAAAAAATTTAAACACATGGAAACATTCTATCAGGCTCCCACATTCCTGCCCCATTTTGAAATAATGCAACGGATTTCACATTAACATTTTCCTATCACTAAACAATAACTTCATTGTTAATCTTCAAAACTGCATTTCTCTTTGCATTCACAAACCACTTACCATATGTAGCTGGAGCAGAACATTCTGTTACCAAATCTCCCTATGTCACAGACAAGAGGAAAACCTCAGAAACTATCTTCTGCATGTCCTCCTCTTCTTCCTGAGGTCAGGTTTAGCCAAACTTTATACCTGTCTGTCTCTGGAAGCAGACAACTTTCTAGAAGAAAACCAAACCACTATCTTATTAGTTCCTAAAGTTGGTGAGATATTTAATGGGCAGAGCCAGAACTAGTATTCCAGGTATCAGAAATCAGGAAGCTTACAAGTTTCAGTAGCATATAACCTGAAAGTTAAATCAGGCATGGAATGAAAGATGATAACTACATCATTTCTCTAGAGATTACCAGGGAATTCAAGGAATAATTCTCAGGTAACTTCCAGGCTTCTGTTAATCAAAACATGTCACAGAACAGACTTGGCAACTGCAAACAAATAGGAGAGGTGAAATGTCAGCACACCTTCCGTGGATGGAAGAACACTAACAAGTCTGCCACAGTGCTCTGGAAGAAGGAATAATCCAAGGCATCTGGGCAAGACAGCATAATTGGATTTTCAAAAAGCTTTTCACAATGTTCCCTTCAAAAGCTCTCAAACTAAGATGTTAAGGAATTTATTCAAAGCCAATTATGAATTGGGAAGGACATAGGAACAAGTTATAGAAGGGTGAGGAAAGTGTTTCAAAGTCCCAAAGAGACAAAAATTAGAGTCCCAAGGTCTGTGCGGCATCTTTGTTGTTCAGTGAATTCAAAATAGGTGATGAACGGGTGATATACTCATGTACTACAGTTATCCACAAAAACAAACACAGATTGAACGATGAACTGCAGAAGGGTGTCCTCACACTGAACAAGTGCATGATAAAAAGCAGCAGCTGAAATTCCTTGCTCATAAACACAAAGTAACACAATGAAGAAGACAACTCTACTATGCAATTAAACCAACAGACTCTAGTTAGGCATAATCATGCAGGAAGAGATCCCAGGTCCCTATGATTAGTTCTCTGGAAATAACAGCTCCCAGGCAGCTAACAGAGCACTGGAGCACAGGACAGAAGAGACCACCATAATGTCTCTCTATGAATATTAAGCTTCTCCACCTTAAATATCACACACAGGTACAACCTTCCCTGCAAAAAAAGACAGAATATACCTAAATATGGTGCAAGAAAGGACAAGCAATGTTTTCATACAAGAAACTAATAAGCTGTGGCTTTTCAACTAGAAGAGGGAACAGCTGGAGAAACAGGACTAACATATAGAAAACAAATATTCTTTGCTTCTTTTAACACAGCAGTTATAAGAACACAATGAAACACCCAGTGCCAAAGCTGGAAAATAAGTGCATTTTTTTCCATGTAAAACACAATCTGTGGACTTGCATCACCATGAGGTGCCATGAATACTAAATATATAAACTGCCTCCAATTTTTTGAAAAACATCCATCAGCATTTATTACATTTTAAAAGACACATACAGTCTCTGCTCAGAAATCCTTCAGCTCCAGATTGCAGAATCTTGGGAGGATACACAGATAAAAGCATTGCTGTACAACCAAACTACACTTAACATCTTTCCCTTAGCATCTGCTGCCAGCTTCAGAATCATGATATTGAGCCCCGTGAGCCTGGTCTTACCCTCTCCTGTGATCTTTCCGCTCCAAATTATAACTGATAGTAGTACCATAGCTTTCTGTCCCTATCCTCCCCCCACAAAAAATATCTTCCCCATAAACACTTATAATCTGAAGCCTCCATTAATTGTATCGAATAATTTCTCTCGGTCTCCTTTCTAAGTTCAGTTGAATTTACCTAATACGTTCACATTTTACTTCGAACGCCTCTTATTTTAAGTCATTGCCCTAAAATTCCTATCATACCTTGGCAGCCTATGGAGCCCTACTTAACTATTTCACTCAGCACAGCAAGCGGCAGAGCATTCTACATAAACTGTGGATGCAATAACACAACAAATTGGGCACGCATTACGATTTGATATTCAAATTGAAAGTAACTTTGCTGCAAAGAAATAAATTTTTAAACAACATATTTAAGAAATGCACAAGTCACTTACGGAACCTGTACTCTTACATCACGTGAGCCGCCAGCTCAACCCGAGCAGTCACAAATTCCCTGACTCAGTAGAAAGCTTTACGGCTCTCACCTCCGAGCATCTGCCGCTTGTAGCTTCACAGAGATAGCAAACGCTGGGCCTCACAGCGCCGGGGGGGAGAGCCGGCAAAGCCCAGCCCCGCCGCGGCTCTCCCTCGTCCCCGCGGATCAGCCAGAGCCTGAGGGAAGGGAGCACATGTCAGGACCCACAACCCCGGCCGGGCCAGAGGCTGCTGCGCCCCTGCACGGGGCCCTCCCACGGCCCGGGGCGAGCCCAGACTACGGGAGCGCCGCAACCCCAGGGCTCAGCAGGGCAGCCCAGCACGGCAGCCGNCGCGGGCGGCCCAGCGCCTCCGCCACCTGCCCGCGGCCCCGCGGGCCCGGCTCCGCTGTCGGTTCAAACCCGGCCCCCTTGTGCCGCCGCTCTCTGCCTCTGTAAAAAGTCACTCTCTGTCTTTTGTAAGCTCCCTTCAGTAAGCGAAGGTGTGATGAGGTCTGCCCCGAGCCACCTCCAGGGTCAACAACCCCACTCTGTCCGCCTGAGCTGCTTCAGCTCTCTGAACATCTTCGTGGTCTTCTCTGGACTCTCACAGGACAACACGCTTCACTGCTCCGGGTGGGCTCTCACGGGAGCAGAGAGGGAGATTCCCCTCTCTGGACCTGTTGGCCATGGTTCCTTGGAAGCGAGTTTCTGAGGTTTTCCTCTTGTCAGCCCCGGGACAGGCTTGGCTTTCTGGGTTGGCTCATGTCCAGCTTATCATCCACAAGAACTCTCAAGTTCTCCACAGCTGCTCTCAATGGGTTCTTTTCCCAGTCCCATGTCACAAAAATGCCTCCCTGTGCAAGACCTGACAGCCTTCTCTGTGGCTGGGAGTGATGGTGGAGGAGCGCCAAGATACCCAGTCTGGCCCAGAGAATGTAAATTAAACGTTCCAATGTCACACCACTAAATATGTGATGTGTTGCCTTTCAAAATTTGAAATTTTCATCCTAATGTATTTCCAGGTTAATAAACAATGATTTTTGATATTATCAACCTTAACCTGTTGTGGTATTTTTTTAATTAAGATCACGTCACCAGAGCAGGTCCAATATTCTTTTTACCTTTAGCTTTGAGGAGAGTACTTTGTTGGAGGATTCAGTGCAAGTAATCACAAGCATTAAACAAAGAGATCTCAAGGAAAGGAGATTCATCAGAAAATCTGGGACCATAAAAGGGAAACTTTGAGGCATGGGATGTTCACAAACAACAACCAAAGACCTCATATCAAACAAGTTCATGGAAATAATCAGCATATACATATGTATTCAGGAAATGTGATGAATATATAATAGAAATGTGATGAATATGCATTAGTTCCACAGATATAACCTGGCCTGTTAGGTTGCTCTTCATGAATGCTTTGAGGAGAAATCCCCATGCATCCAGCACTGCTAATAAACTAATGCCAGCTTTTTAACCTAGTAAATTTATTGGGAGACTTTATTTCCTGGTTTTCGGTGACAGGAAGAGATTGGTGATTATTCTTGCCATTTTTTCTTCAAAAGCTGGGGTGTTATAGACCAGATCAAGACATTTTTAAAAAATAAAAATTACTGACAGAGAAGAGGCTTAGAATGCAGTAGACAGAATGATTATTATGACTGGAAAGACACCACCACAGAGAAATAGCAGCAATTAGGATAAAAAAATATTTGTTTTTAATAGATTATAGTTACATATCCTTTCTTAAATTCAGTTTTCCATCCAAGTTGGCAAATTTTGCTTATTTTCTAAGAATTTTCAGTGTAAGAAAGTGGGAAAATAGGACACAAGTAGTACATTAGCATTTTCACTGTTAGGGTCACCAAGTAGACAGAGTAGACAGAGCAACACTCTGTGTGCAACAAGGGATGGAATTGTGAAAGAAAATGAGCCTTGTAGGTTGTCTTGCTGCAAACACAGCTGTGATAAACCTCCCTACAACTTCTATACACTGCTTGCCCTGCTTCCATGTTTTCTTTCATTCAGCATTTCTGGTTTTCAAAGGTCAGCTCAAGAATGGAAAAATGCTGAGTAAGGTCAAAATCAGCTTTTCAAAAGTCAACAAAATTTAACTTCCGGGGCAAAATATACTCCTGTCATACACATAGGAAATAAAGCTACTTCTCTCATTTATAAGCAGACCATAACTACCTCTCCAAGCAGGTGAAAAAGAATACGGGGCAAGTAAATTTTTCTATTTGTTGGTGTGTCAGAAGGACGCTCTGTCAGCTTGCAGAAATACTGATTATTGTTTTGGCTTTTAGTACCTTTGCAAAAGCACTAATAATCATTTTTAATAACGAAATCTTTTTCTTGTTTATTTGGTCATAGGAAATAATTACTTGCAGTACAGAAGAAAACTTTCATTTTATAACTCAAGTTAATGTAGAGACTTTGGACCTTTATACTGCAGCTTTGCCGCAGGTGCACTCCGAGGAGGAAGCAGACTTGCACAGAATATGTTAGTGGTAATGGCAAGTGGGACAACAGACCTTGTTCACAGGAAGGATTAAGCTCCTGGAGCTTTAAATCATAATACAGGGGTGGGTGGTGCTGAATTCCCTTTGTCCATTTGATCTTAGCAGCTGTTCCTGAAGTTGATGCTATTCAAAGGAGAGCTCCCCAAGCACTCTGCACTGATCATGGATCAGGTTTGGTTTATGTTTTTTTTAAAAGGCTGACCAGGAAAGGAAAAGTCTTTGTGGGATGCATTTAGGCAAAAGTATCAGAGGAAATTTTACCTTATGAGAAACTGTAGCCCAACATAGTCCTTCAATGGTAATGCACCAGTTTGGTATAACATACTCTTTGTAAACTACAGTGAGAAGTAAACACAGCTTTCTAAAGTGATTCATAATAGGGTGACATAAGGAGGATTTTGATACAGAGTCTTTGGAAGTTTGGGGCCCTAAGGGATACAGTAAAGGATAACATCAACTATTGCCTGTACTCTCTTGAGTAATATCATAAATATCCTGTAGTGGATGTCAGGTCTTCGACAGTAACCCAAATTGCAAGAGTAACTCCTTAAACAGACTTTTTCTTCTTTACTCGAGCTTGCTTGAATCTAATCAACCGAATTATCTGGCAACTCCTTTTATTCTGCTTTATAATTCAGTTTAAAAATAACAAACAACTTGTGTTATTTCATAGCTGTTCCACTCTGTCATATAGAATGTTATCCTAAAAATTAATTTTAGTTCAATTTCTTTTATAAACAAACTTTATAGAATAAATTATTTGAGAAATTTTGAAGATGTATTTATCATTTCTTCTTTTTAATTATTTGCTAAAAATCAGGATTAAGAATTATAATGGGAAAAATATTAACAAACCAGAGGAAACTGCTCTATGAAATGAAATATACAATATACCTCTAAAAACTTAAATTCAAGCTGGATTAAACTGTTACACTGTAGGATAACAGGCTCCTACAATTCAGAAAGAGATGGACTGATCCACAGTTTGTTTGCATTTCAATTCAAACTCATCTTCTTAAGTACATTCAAAAACGCTGTCTGCTGGAGTGGTTTCTATAGCAGTGTCCTGCTTGATTACAAATCAGCAGGGCTGACGAACCCTGGACTAGCAGAAGCTCATTAAAATGTCTGATCCTGTTATGCAATAGGCCAGTGGCAGCCTGTGACTCCTTTATTGTCTCTTGCTGTAAGAACTGCGTCTCGACAAAGCCCAGCTCATGGGGCTTTCATGTCCCTTTGTGGAGATGCATAAAAATAACCTCATAAGCCAGTCTGTGGTTTGTACTCTGCACTAGTAAGCGCTTTAAGGTCTGCGCTCAGTTCCAGCTCACACATTAGAAGCTCCAGTCATGCAGTGATCTCAATAGATGACTCTGGAGCCCACTGGAGGCTCTAAAGATGCAGAGACCTATGGCAGGTTACAGGACTTTACATTCTTAAGCCCACCTCTGTGATCCAGTCCCTTTTCTCCCCTAGCATCCTGCTACCTGAGAGCCACTTGGCTCAGTATTTAAAAGACATTCAACTTCTGGCTGAAAGTTTCGTCTGCTCTTGCACTTGGACAGTGAGATTTCAGGCAAATCCCTTTTAGGTTTAAAAAAGTAGAGAAAAAGATGCCTATCTTCTCCCAGGGGTTTGACCAAGGACACCAACAGTCACAAAAATATCCACAGATGAGATGGTGTTCTTACCTGTCAGAGTTACAAGTCTTTGTGCCAAGCCGAAGCCACAGAAAGCAACCTAAGCTTCAGGGATCCAAGTTGGTGGAACACAAAAGGGATGCTGACTCCACAGAAAAGAAAGCACAGCTGAAACTTTTGAACAAGATTGCCTCAGGGTGAGTGACAAGATGCCAACTAAAACACGGACTGCCACTATTTCACTGCTCCTCCCCAAAATTGTCCGCACAGTTATGCTTTTGCACAGGCCCTGTTTTTATTGCACTCTCATCTGAGTCAGTTCAGCTCATTAATTCTATTTATTTTAATTTTTTGGTTGGGCTAGAGTTCCAGCAGCTTAACAAGTGAATTGCCTCACAGGGTGTTCCAAATATGCTAGAGCAAGAACAAAACAATCTAGGATAGAAGAGAGGGAAAAGAAAGAACAGAGAGAAGAATGGGAATCCCCAGTTTTAGTGTAAATGAGGCATTAGATACTAATCCCTTTCAGGGAGCTACAACCACACTGCAACCTTATTTCTGATTAAAGATGGGAGCAGATATTTAACTATCATAGATATTTAACTACTCATTTTACTATCTCCACACATGATATGGGTACCATAGGCACTGACTCTTTCCTTCCATTCTGGAAGGCAGGCACCAGATAAGCTTTCACTGGACTTACCCCAAAGAGTTTTGGAGGAAGATAAAACATCAAATGGCTACAATACTTGCAGAAACTCAGGTTCCCTTCTGAAATCATTCACACTATTAGTACTTCAATCACCCCTTCCATGAGGTAAGGAGCACCACAGACAATGCCATTTCAGTAATGCAGATACTTCATGAAAAATTTTGGTGTTAGTAGCTATAGCAACTCATGCCATGAAACAGCTATTCTCCTTCCCACCCTGTCCTGTACTACACATACATCATCTTTGGAGAATATGTGCAATATTTTGCATATCTGCTTCAATCTCCATCTGAAAAAGCTTCACAAAAATTCGTTCAGCATCTCACATTTGTGAAATATCACTGTGGGTAGGGCTAAATGTCACTGAATCTTGTGCATCTAACTGCTGTCCTTCACTAGAGCAGCTGCAGAAATAGTTGCGCAAATGCCATTACCAAACACTAGGGCACTCAAAAGTGTTTGAAATTGTTGTAGTGTGTTTGTAAAGGAGGAAAAGCCAAAGGTAGCACCAGGGAAATGAGGAGAAGCTTCCACAGCTTGTGAAAAGCAGAAAAATAGCATTTCATGGGAAAGCAATGAATGAAATATGTTAGTTTGGTGTCTGCCAAAACAGTGTGTGGTTTGTTTGATCTCTCACCAGACATGAAAACAAGACTTTTTACTGTCAGCAAATGAAAAAATCTGTGTCATAGTTTAGCACCCCAAAATAAACACAGAACCCCAAACTCTGAAGGGTTATCAGAGAAAAGAAAGCAGGAGTGGTGTTGATTTAAAACCTGTGGAAAATGAGGCACCGAAGTATTAAGTGTATCTTTAGAGAAATCCATTCCATAACCAAGGACCGTAATTTATTTTCTTAGCTCCAATTTCAGATCATTAGAACATTACATTTCAATAGAAATATGCTTGACATATGCTTGAATATGCTGAGTTTACCATTCATTCTTCAGCCCTGTGAGGCAGCACAGAGCTTAGAGCTACCAAGACACTGCAGGCAAATACAAACCTCCTTCCACAAGAAAATTTACTGTAGCATAATTTATTGACTCTACAAAGAAGAATTAAAAGCATTCACCCCGGGCTACTATTGACCATACTGTGAAATATTTAGGAAAATAAAATTTCTAGAATTGTATTTTACCACAGTCCTTTCATTCTGATGCCCATAAAGCAACACTCAAGTGTTAGAAAAGCAACATAATGTAATCATTTCAATCCTGTCTCTCTTAACCTGATCTCTGATTAGCTTGCAGAGCCATTAAACTGTAGTTGTCCACACAGAACACAGCTGATACTCCAGTTTTTAAGCATTCTCAGCTGCAGCTAGTTTTGAACAGCGCCTCTCCCAAGAGAGGTGCTTCATGTCACTCCTCTGTAGTATATTCTGAGCTAGCGTGAGCTAAAGACACTTAAATCAAAAACCTTTCTTTTTTCTTTTAGGATGAGCTCAGCAAAAGAATTAGGAAAAAAATTGTGTATGTGATTCTTTATCACTTCAGTCTGGCGAGTGCTGATGCTCTAGTGTCTATGTACAACTTCACATGCACAACTGCCGTCAACCGCACTAGGAAAAAAAAGAACTTTCAAGCCAGATTACCATCTGAAGCTCTATCTGTTTAGAAAAAATGCAATGTTCAAGTTAATATCTTAAAAATATAATCAAATAGTTATGGTTTAAAATAAATTTGAAGGACAGTAGTATGGAAGGGAGCAGTATCTCTCAGACAGCTCTTCCCTCTCATGTCTCTGCAGATAGCTTGCCTGCCTCTTGCATGCTGTGCCTGCAACAGAAATGCAAAGGCCAAACCAAAACCAAAGAAAATATTTCAAAATCTAAATATTTAAAGATAATATGAAAGTCTTGGTAATATGAGTTATTTTCTCCTTAGCTCTTAATCTGAGGCTTGCACAAAGAAACTTCTCATTTACCAGCACACACACAGTTTAAACACAACAAATACAGCTGGTACAATAACTTTCTGTCCAGAACTGGAAATACAGTGATGAGTAACTTGTTCTTACCAGTCTCTAGGGTAATATTTTAAGAAAGGCTTTCTGTTATTTGAAGAAATAAAGTGAACTGCTTAAAAAGACCAGATTGAGGCCAACCAATGCATGTTTAAAAATGTCCTTAAATGAAAGAATTTTTCTAAAATTGTTATCAGAAATTGCATTCCAGGAAATACCTGAACATTCCACTCCATAAGCTTAGGTTATTTCCTCAAATATCTGCAGAAACAACAACTAATCTTGTATGCTATGGGCATGCTAACAAGTCCCTTACGCACCTCTGCAGTCATTGTCCAGGCGGTAATGTGCTCTGGAACACTTAGATTATTATTACTTATTATTATCATTATTATATCAGATTCCTTTTGAATGAAAACTGGTATTCTGCATTGGTCAATTGGATTTACAAAAAGTTAAATAGTGCCATTTTGAAATGAAGCCAAAGAAATTTTTTTAAACGTCTGCATTGGAGCATAAAAGGAATGCACAATAAATAAAAAAGGGCATTTTTTTCAAATTAAAGTGATCACAAAACATGGTGGGAAAGGTTTGTTGTCATATTGAAATTGCTTGAACTGCTGAAAACTGCAAAAGAAAAAATCATGGTGATTTGTTTTAGGTTGAATCATAAATTATGCTGTTATTTCTGGCTCCATATCCACATAGCTGACAGTCACCTTTCCCTGGTGACTTGCTGGATTTTGAAAGGCAGTTGAAAAATGAGGTTAGGGATTCCTCAGCTAGAATAAAGCAATCTTGATTTTCATTTCAAACATCCAGTATTTTGTGTGTGTGTGTGTGTGAAATTGCCAATTGCCATTGGGTATGGGTTTCATAAGGAAAAAAAACACCTATATGTCCTTTTTACACTGTCTGTAGAAAGGGAAAAACTTCTTTTTAGTGATACAGTGAGGTGCCAGCATGTAACATAATTCCCTGATTTAGTGCAAAGTTTTAGAGCAGAGGATTTAAGACATTACTACCTGCAGTTGTTGTTTTCACCTCTTGCTGGAGGTGACTGCCTCTGGAATATCAAGTAGGGCAGTTAAGAGGAGAATGTCTATTCCTTCCTGACAGAGTTGTTTCCTGGGAATGAGAAAAATTCACAATATGGCTCCATGGCACAGACAGCGAGGGCGAATGGTGTTGATGTGAGGAGAACTTGCACGGGAAAACAACAGAGGAAATGCTGGGAGCAGAGGGACTCACAAGCGGGATCATTGCTCACACTTTTTATTAATAGAGCAGGGCTCAGTGCCAGCTCCGAGTGGGAATTCAATCGTGGAAAACATCAGCATGAGATAGCACACAGATCCCGTGTGATGGGATGCAAGAATGTGGAGGCTTTGGGGCAGTGCTACACCCTGTTTTTCTCTCAAGAGGTAAAAGAAAAGCCCTTTCAGGAGGGAAGGCTGCAGAGCATTCATGGAACATCTCAGCACTGCTACATGTCCTGAGAGCTGCAGGGTTTCCCTGTGAGCTTCCAGAGGTCACAGATCTTGAGGAGCTGCACACATAAACCTGAGGATGGTGAGAAATACAGCAATCCCTGTCCTGTGATTCTGCAGACAGGAGCAGAATTGGTTTGGTTTCAAATATAAATATACAGTTTAAAATGTTAAAAACAGTAAAGAGATTTTAAAGGCAAGATAACCCAGACCCACTCATGTAGAGAGAATTTTGCGATTTTTTAACACTGTTGTCTTTTAATCTTAATGTCTCTCTGACATCCAAAGCTGAGTTTACTACTGACAGAGGCTCTGAGTATCCCTGCAGCCTCTGCCAGCTGGGGACCACAGTACCACGACCATCTCCCCAGTTCAGGTCTCTGAATTTTTGGAGGTTTATGTTAGGTCATTCATCTCTTCCTCTTTTCCTCAATAATGCCTAAATATTCTGCATTATGAGAGTGTGGACTTGGAATTGCTTCTCTTTAGCCAAAATATGGAGGTAGCCTGCCAGCCTCCTTCAAAAGAAGAGACTGGTGCTGTGATTCCTGCAGAGAAGGGGCTCTGAGCAGGGAGAAAAATCAGATTTCTAAACACAAAATAGGGCATTAATAATTTCAAATCTAATTGCTTGTTTTCTACAGAAAATTGCACATATCGCTGCTATTTGAAGTCCCCTCTTCAGAATAGTAAGCCAGTCAGAAGATGACAACACTATGCTTTATTTCAGTGGAACAATAGTGGCATCCAGTGGTCAGTCAGCAGATACTGCGATCTGCTCGTATCCCTTGTAGTCTGACCTTGATTTCTTTTTTTTTTTTTTTCTTGGAATGGTGGTAGATAGTACTTTTCCTTGAAAATGTAGTGTATTTGCACGGTTGTAGAAAAAGTAGAATACATTTTCTAATGTAGTTAGAATGTGTCAGATAGTTAAAATGTTAATTCTCCAAGGCCCTATTGCCGTTGGCAAGTAACGGGCAATAGGGAGGGCATAGTCGGCCTTGGTGCAAACACATTTGATCTAAAGGCCCTGTTCTTGTGATGAACGAGGTCAAATGAACAATAATACATCATTGCAGCTATCTTCTGTGTTTGGCTCCTCTGGCTGTCTAGAGGAAGATCTGTGCGCAGCTTTATAAATTACCAGCAGTAATGCTTAGGTTGCTATAAATCCTTGGAAACTTATTTTGCCATGTCACTGAAGTCAGTTGTATTATGTCTCCTTAATAGCCATCATTCATATTAGGAAAATGTGTTGTGTAACTTCACACCATTTCTTCCTAGACTAAAAGCAAGTTCTAAGATAATATGATTTGCCATATTTGATTTTAGAGTCTCACCTTTAAATTGTGGAGGGAGAGCTTCCATTTGTGCCAGGCTGGTCATCTTAATGGCCATTGCCTCTGTTCCTCCACCAAAAGCCAGGGATGTTCACTCCACCAGAACTCAAATTTACATCCATCTTCTGTTTATTCTGTTTAGATTTCAGCCAAACCAGTGAACCTAACCCTGACATACTGCCCGACTCAGTAATGGCAAAATATTTGGTTGCAGTCTCAGTACTGCAGGAAACAAAATGCTGTAAATGAGATCCTGTGATACCTAGGGAAAAATGCAATAAAATTACACTAACATCTTGTAACAAGCATAATATTTTTTCCCATCAGATATAATCCTGACAAAAGTTTAAAGATTCATACAGAGAACTTGGTTTTGAGTTGTGTAACTTCAGTGTTATAATGTAGATTTTTATTGTACATCAGCCAAGGGGAAGACAAGATACTTATAAACCTTAATTCAGACCTCTGCAGCAGATATTGATACACTATCCATGATTCTCCCAAGTAATTGTGAATGTTCTGAATAATCTTTCCAATTTCCACCTTAAAAACTAAATAGAGTTTTTACTTTCAATGGAAATAATAATATAAAACACGTTGAAGCTTTCCATCTGCCTGTGTTGATAGCATTCATGTCTATCCTAAACATACATCAAACATAAGTTCTATAGCACTTATCCCATTTCAGGTTTATACATTGTCTTAACGACATTTGTGCTACGTGTCAAATACAGAAATACAATTTATTATAATTAGGTGGTGTGACATCTGACAGAGAGAAACTGAGTTACCTTTTTTGAGAAGTTCAGAAAAGTTTGCTATCCAATAGTTTAATTGTATGGCTGTCAAGTGACAGGAGGGGCACTGTATGGAGGGGAGGGGCAAAATCTTGTTCAGTTGTGATTAGTAGGTACTTTCTGCCCAACAAAAAGATGTCTTCTATCTCAAATATTTTGTACATTTTATGTAGGCTTATGAAATTCCCAATTCTCATTTTGTTCAGGTTTGCCTATTCCTTTCTTTTTCCCTCCCTGCCTTCAAATGTGTAAGATCCCAAACTCAGTCCCCATTGAAGTGATTGCAGACTCCCACTGACTGCAGTGGGAATTGGATTAAATCTCTAAAACAACAATTACATGCCTAATTGCTTTTTATTGCTCACTTAAAAATGCATTCTTTGAAACACTACCGATATTTGTAAGGGCTGAGAGTTTAATGTAGCAAACTATTTAGGTTATTTGGAGACTATTTTCCACCAGTGCCTGGGGATTTAAATAAATGCTATAAGAGACTGTTATTTACATTATGCTTTTATAACAGAAGTGTTTATATTGCATCATTATTCTTCACATTGATTTTCCTCTAAATGGCAAGACTTTTCTGCTTTGAAGTCAGTGGGGAATCTGCCCCTGACTTCATCCAAACTGAAACTGGGAGCTAACATGGGGAAAAGGGGATGCAGTTTTCAGATCATGCTGAAAGAAAGACAGATTTTGTGAAATATACTTCCTAGAACTCTGTACTGACAGTCTCTTCTGTAGATCCCCCTTGCCCTGTGCATTCCTCGGTGGACAGGCACTCGGTGTCTCCTGAGCATCAAGAGCCCATGTGCTACTTTGGCAGTGGCTGTAAAGAGTAGTTGAAATGACTGTGCTGATTGGAGAGCTGCTCAGAGAACTTCCTCTTCTGCAAGTGGCAGCCTGCAGCTCTCCCTGTCACAATCCTGACTCTAAAATAAGGACCCCATAAAATAATGGGTGTGAGAAGGTTCTGCAGAAATTAATTAACCACCAGAGATCTTTTACTTGGCCTCTGAGCATCTGAAAAAAAAGTAGTCACTGAAGGAAAACAGTGCAATCCTCTTCTTATAAAATCTACTTGAAAGAAACAATATAATTAAAATAACCCTGAGTCTCACAAGCATGGCCTCAAGGAAGATTATAAAATCTGAATTTGGCTGCATGCCTAATGACTTTTACTGCAGAAGTGTTAGCTTCCTTCACTACCAGCCTCCCCTCTGTATGTGCAAAGCCCATCTCTGCCACAGAGCTCTTATAACTATAATGGACCAAGTTCAGGCATCTTTTTAAACATATAGAGCAGGAAAGCTCTGCATAGCCTTGGAAATAGTACTGAGTAGTGCTGTTAGGCACCATAAGGAGGCAAGTCAGATTTGAGAAATGGATTGAAATGGTTACAGAATTTTCTCTTTAATTTGACAGAGGATTGGCAAAGGACATGGTAAAAGCAAATAGCCTGAAATGCCATGAATCTACCCCCAAATCAGCTGATCAGTAAATCAAAATAAGCATGCCATGGGATTACAAATTAAGGTGGAGAGTACATACACACTGTTAATTTCAGCAGTACTTCAATGTATGACGTTTGCGGATTTCTAAGTGAACCAGATTTTCCCAGGAATTAAAAGTGTATAACCCAATTTGCTGTAATATATTGATATGCTCAAGACTCAGGTTTAAAAGCATTTCAACATCATATATTGATATGCTACAGTAATAAAAAAACCATGCTAGCTTCTGGTGGACAATGCTGTTTCTCTAGAGCTAGTGTGAGAGTAAAAAATTACTCTTCTGCTAATTCAATAAAGGAAATTCAACCTGGAAAGCAACCTCTTAAAATATCTCAAGATTAGGGCTGGCATACAAGCACTTTGTTTTAACACGACTCTTGGTAAGTGTAGAACGTTTTTCCACAAAACCATAGGGTGAGAAGATGTCTTCCAACTCTTACTTTGTTTGTAGCCCCGCATTTCATCCTGTGAATACAGGCACATTTTGTCTCTAAAAGTATTAAATTTTTTTACAGCATAAGTTCTCATGGTCAAATTTATCTGTTTTCCAAAATTTTCCTTGCTGTATTGTTTGATTAGCAAGATGTTACTATGATGCTAGAGGCAAACAGTTTCAGTACAATTAAGAACACCGTGAAACTAGGGCAAAGCTGAAGATTGCTGAACACAGCAAAGTGAAAGGACCTTAATGTGGGACATAATTATATTGAACTTTATCATATATTGTAATGGCAGTGGATCAAGCAAACACTTCTGGACTAATGGAAAATGGTTGTGCAACAGGACAGACATGATAAAAGAAAAGGTCAGTTGTGTCCATATGTCTGGTTAGTTAAAACAAACAATCCTCCTCCTCAATTCCTTTTTCTTAGCCATGCTCTCCCTGTTGCTGGGTCTGAACAGCATCTGACTGCTGCAGCACTGTGGTCAGTCAGTGCAATGCAAACACAAGGGTTGTATTTGACCAGATAATTTAAATACAAACATTAACATAACACTTCTACTAAATAAAACCAGCAAAGACCAATGTTCCACAAGCTTAGACATTATTAGTATTACTACTACTACCTAAGGTCAGCCCAGCAATTTTTCAATATGAGGAGTGATGACTTTAGAGCCCATTACCCAGCTTTCAGTGAGCTCAGGTCCATTTCCATGGCAACACAAGATGCAGCTGCCTGAAAAGTTGTCAGAAAGCTGTAGTGTTTGGCTCCTATGCGGAGCATGGCTGATGGCAATGCACACAGCTGTAGGAGTTAGTCTCCACTGCAGGCTTTTAAGTAAATGAAATAGAAAAATAAACATCCTCTTAATTGACTGGGGGGGTGTGTTATTGTACAATTTAGCTTTTTAAAGATTTAATAAAAGAAGCCCTTGTAGGAATGTTTATTGTCTGGAAAGTTCCAATACCTGCATTTTAGTTATAGATGAAGTTTTTGCAGTAGAAACTTGACCTGGCACTTCTTTCTTTCTTTGCTTTGTCTGTTTTTTGGTTATATTAAGTGCTTTTTCCGTTTCTCCTCAGCTCTGACTTGTTCACAGCCTTTGGCAGGGGATGACAGCCCATGTAATACTGTGCATACAGAGTGCAAGGAGTAGTTGTTTGGCCAGGTTTATAAGCTGGAATGTGGTGACTGACAGTAAATTGAATAGACTGCAGATGTGATGGGACAAACGATCTCAGGAAGAATTTGTGCAATTTAATAAAATTTGTATGAGAAAAATACTCGAACCTCTGGAAGATTCCTAAGTGTTCAATTAACGGAAGAGTTAGTACAGCCTTCTGAAAGGTGCATGCCCTGCACACACTGTTTGTGGGCTGAACAGCAGCTGGATGTAGCTGTGGCCCTTGGCACCATTCCACACAGGGGAATGTCCTGCCCTTCCTGGAAGCCAAACAGCTGCCCTAGCTGACTGCCCTGCATATCGGCACAAGAGGAAACCTGCCAAGCTCTAGTTTAACATACCAAGCTGTAAAATGCAGTGACTCCATGGAGCTTTACATTCACTTCAGCCACATCTCCCACAAAAGTATTGGTCCATGGCAGGGATAAGGTGATCACCCAGGGACTGTGGCTGCAGCACTCTGAACTGTGGCCAAGAGCCCTGATGGCATCGCTCTTTGCCAAAATGCCTCTGGCACCCCACACCTTCCCCAGCTGCTGTGGCACAGCAGTGATTGATGGTGCTGAGCATGCAACAAGCAGTCCGTGGCTTAGGCAGCTTAATTCTCCCAACAGGATTTTCTGCTTGCACAAGTTCCCGAAACACAGCACAGCCTGCTTCTACTTTGGGCATATTGAATTGTAAGGAGGTAACTAGGAAAGTACATGGGAGGATGGCATAATACTGTGCAACATATGGCTCTTCTGGTCTGCCATGCCCAAATTCTGTCTAGCATAAATAGGCCCATTTCCCACTGACATCAAGAGTTGATGTCTTAGATTATTCCATAATGAAATCTAAAAGTGGATCTTGATCATCTCCCACATTATCAAACAAAATGTAGTTGTCCAAAGCCAGGCAAAATTCTCATAAAAAGCTTCAGCATATGCCATCACTCTTTCCCTGGCAAGTGATTTTCCTCTCCTTGCACTGACTGTCCTCAGATTCAGCAGATTACTAGCAGGACAGTGTGGAGAATGGGCCTCTTCCAAATGCACACAGCAAGAAATAACTCAGTTCCGGCTTGGTTGAAACAGTGCCAAAACTGCCCCACACCCTGACCAGCTCAATTCCAGGTGTGAGAGAAGAAAAGTGATGCATAAGGGAGGCTGAAACTTGGCTCCTGATTCACTCTCAGGCTCTCTGATCTCCAAGAGCAGCCATGGTAAGATGTGGCTCATGATAGACATCACCCACCATCTCCAGCAGCCAGCTGTGTGTGTTGCCACTGACCCACAAGCACATTTTAGGAAATACAAGGCCATGCTGACCCCCCTTTATGTGATCAGCAGTTCCTCCAACTATTCATATTCTGCTTTTAGATAAGAGACCATCCTAGCTCCTCCTACATGGATGATCTTCCCCAGATGCAAGGGCTGGGAGACACAACAGTGGCTGGGCCCCAGGACGCTTTGCCATCCAGCCCAGCTTTAGCACAGAGCCTTGTAAGCTCTGCTTTGCCATCAGACTGCAGTACCACATGAACACCCTTGCTTTTTCACAGCCAAAGGAAGTTTCTCTGGTAAAGGACACACTCAGATATTCTTTTTTTTTTTTTTTTTTTTATTTCTGGTGGAGTAAGAAAGAAGCCACATCAGCTGTCAGTGAGATGCCCTTTGGACTGCTGTTTTTCAAGTGGTTTGCTGTGTTGAATCCCTAATTGCACTAATGGACCTAATGAACCAAACCTCCTGGAGGAAGCAGAGAACATCACAGTGAGAGGGACATTTAAAATTAAATCTAATAATGCTTGGGAAAATACTGCCAGCAACAGTTCTGCCTCAGAGGTGGTGGTGGTCCATAGGTCCTACTTATCTTCTGCCTGTTTTAATCTCCAGGAGCAGTTGCATTCCCCTTGGTTGGCAAAACCAGACCCACCTCACCCATGACTGTGGAGAGCAGCAAGCAGACAGCTCTGCACCACCTGAGCTCCATTCTCCTGATGTGCAGTAGGGGTTTTGTACCCTCTCCTTCCAGGATGTTCTGTGTAGATTCATTGCATCGCACCCCATCTCACCCACCTACAAGGCGCTGGTAAAAGAGCCAGATGCTCCAGGGTTCACCATTCTCAGCCCTGGTTCTGAGTAGGTGACCCTTAACAACTCTGCCTCTGCTTTTTCCACAGGATTTGCTACTGGCTGTCATGAACCTCTGCTGATCTCCCATCTCAGCCTTGCACCAGCAGCATATTCAGCCCTAAAGAGGAGAGGCTTGTGAATTATGCTATTTCTTTATGCCAAAAAATGCAATGAACAGGCGAAACTCTTATTTACCAATGTACCCTACTATTCCTAATGGTTATTAATACCCTATCATTATTAACCAGATGACTGCTGTTTTTAGTATCTGTTTTCTATAAATTTGTTTCTGAAATGGGAGTGCATAGGGCACAGTTTGCTTCATGGTTCTAAGATGATTGTTAATTACTGAGTGGCCTAGCACTTGGATGCTCAGAGCTATCTTTCAGTAATAAAACATGTTATTTCTGTATCTTTCCTGCTGTAACTCCCTGGTATGTAACTTCTTTTATTTTATTTTTATTTTCTTAAACTGGACAAAGAAAGAAACAGGACCCAGCTCCTGCAGACTTGTGCTTTGGCTAAAACACCAGCAGCCATCAAGATTCCGTGACCAACCTGCATTTTGGTGCTGATCAAAGTAACTGAGGGGAAGGTGATATGGGGTTTGTTATGCTGTGGTTGCCATAGAATTATTTAAAAGGTATTTCATTGCAGGACAGCAAACTTCAAAAAACAACAGTAACAACATGAGTCTTTCACATTTTTCTTCAGTTACCCTTGCTCCTGTTTGTAAGTACAAATATTTATATATGAGCCAGGATAGTTTATCTCTCCTGCCGCCTTAACAGCAACATAATACTACTTTGCAGATCTTTAGTTCCACTCACACAGAGACCTCAACCCATTGCAGGAAAGAGTTTAGCTGTTAACCCTTTCAAGAAGTTCAGGAGTTGTAAGATTATTACCTGCAGATGACATTGCTCAGCATCAGTGGTGGAACCAGAAGTGTGGTCTGGGAGCAGTGGTTGTGAGGTTTTGTGCTGTGGCTGCCACCCTGTCTTCCTCCCCATTCATCCTGCAAAACAAGAAGGATGAAAATTTTGTAGCCCCAATTTAGCATCTGCAATAACACAGGAAGATCCCAGAACACAGTACTGGATGAAACCAAAGATTGTTCTGTTTAAGATGCACCTACATCCGAGGCTCCAACGTGTGCACTCATCTCTTTTTGAAACACTCAGTAATGGTGCTTATCCTCTCTAATGAGAAAGGTCTAGTGCCCAGCTCGATTGTTTCAGACTTTCCTCAGTGGTCGTATTTTCTACAACTGCCAGGCTTGTTGCCGTCCGCTGGACACCTCCCAGCATGTCCAGAACAATCAGCTCAGTGTCCTGGATGTGACCTGCCACTCTCAGGCTCCCATGCTGCTGGTGCAATCATCCTATTAACAGATGTCAGAACAAAAATTGTATTTTTTTCTCTACTTGCAGCACGCCAACACCAATGGCTTATATCCAGTTTGTGACCCAGTATGTTTCAATTATTTATGTGATAGCCCTTTCTGGTTTTGCACCTGATTCTTTCTCTGGGTTTTTGTTTGTTTGTTTGTTCATTTGGGTGTTTTCTTTCCCTTTTGCTTTATTTCCTTTGTAAACTGAAATGCAACTGCAGTCAACTTTCCCCAGGGGAAGCCAAAAAAGTCTCCAACAGCAGCAGTGCTTGGAAGCTGTGGCCATAATCTCATACAGAAAGTTCCTCTATTGAGGAACACTCAAGACAAAACTCAGCTAGTTCAAGGCTTGTGTGCATCACAGAGCATGTTAAATAAGCTTTCTTATGACTTTTGTGCAATGCCAAATGCACTTTGATGGCCAGATGCTGTTGCTTGATGCATCCCCCACTTCTCCCACTTTGTCTCTTTGTGTAGACAAAGCAAGTGGCAGATAAGCACCAGCCTTCTCCAAGTCTGCTGTCATGTACTTCTTTCACCCTTGAAACTGCTGCTCCATTAGGCATTATTTTCTCCCCCATGCCTAGCAATTTAAGCCTTGTTCACCATCCCAGACTTCACCTCTTCCCACAACTGACAGGGCTGAAGATCTGTGCACCATCCTTTGTTGCTGCAGAGAATTATCTGGGGGGACACCTCTGCAGGCTTTGCAGAAAAGACACATTAAAAGCAGACACACAGACTGGAAGGGGGTTCTCAAAGAGTTGCTCATTGAAATGGGGGAAAAAATGGAGGACAAAAGAAAAGAATTCATTTTCCTGGGTCAGTAACGTGGCAACTATGAAAGGAGCTGGTAGACATTTAGACTCCAACAAGGAAGGGACTAAAAGACCCTCAGCAATCAGAGGAAAGGACCATTTAGCAAACACTGGTGGATTCATTTTCTCCTGTTTTAGCTTCAGCCTCCTGCTCACAAGATTCAGGGTTTGAACTACCACATTAACTGTACCAAAGCATTGTACCTGCAGATTGATGGCAAAACTCACACAGACTCTTAGCTCAAAACATTCAGTCCAAAGTCAACATTTTTACACTAACTAGCAGTATCCTCGGGATTTCACTCCAAGCCCTCTGCAGGGATTCACAGTAGCTACTGTTTCTTTTCCAAGGACACATTCACTTGTAGGCACATGTGGTACTTCTCAAGCACTGAGAGACAATGTAAAATTAGATAAGACCCTCCTGATAAGTTATAGTTTTATCTAGGTTACAGTTTTCTAATTGGAAATCAGCCCTTTTATTTTTACTTTCCCTTCAACAACATTATAAAAAACCTCCCTGCTCCCAGTCATTAGCTATTTCACTTTAATTAAACATATCCATTATTTTTAAATACAGAACTAAACTCAATTTAGGCAGGTCCATTAGCCCATGAACTGCTCTAAAGCTCTGTCTCTGTGGTGTGGGACATGACTCAAGGCAGCAGCAGAGCAGAGCACCGGGCTGGATGTGCCTGTTTGGAGCACATGTTTGTCCCTCCTGCCCCTTTCATTTCCACCTCCTTGAGACAGGCACGTGCAGTGTCCGTGACTTACCCCATGACAGAGCTTACATCACCTCCGCTGATTCGGGTGGAGAACTGAGGAGCAGGAGAAGAACCCCTGGTTCATCATGCACCCCTGTTCATACCATGCACAATCCTCTCCAACGCCCAGGGCAGGAGGGGCACAGCGAGGCCCTGCAGCAGCCCTGCTCCAGATGAACGATGCAGCTGGAGGAGGAGAGGTGCCTGCTTGCCAGCCAGACGTCAGAGCCATGTTAGCCATGGCTGGGGGGACAAAGGCAGCCCAAACCTGCAGCTGCCTGCCCTCACCAAGAGCTTAATCATTTTTAAATTCGGAGAATAAATGCCATGACCTGCAATTATTCATCTTTTGTGTTGTTAGCTACAGCTCCCTGCACTGTGCCAAATCACATGGTTCCAGACCGGTTTGGTGGTTGGAGCCTTATCAACAGCCCCATCTTTACACTCCTCTGCCTGCCCTCTTCCTAAACCACCCTGTTACCCCCCTGCCCAGCCCCTTGTGAGGGGCTTCCAAGGGCTGGGCAGGATCAGTACTGCATGCAAAGTCCCCAGGGTGGTGAGGAAGCCCTTAGGGTGGCACACCGAGGTGCTAGGCCATCCTGGCAGGCTCCAGGCTACAGGGAGGAGGGGACCAGGAGTGCCATGTACCTTGCAGGGAACGTGCTGTGCCACCTCCTAGAGTGGCTCCTGCCAGCTGTCCCATGGCAGCACCAAGGCTGCACTGTCAGAGAAAAAATCCAGCCACACCAAAAGTACACCTTACCCGACAGATTGCAGACTGCTGTTATTATCAGCAGGAAGAGCCTGGGCCCCAGCACAACCACCTCTCCTCTCTGCTTTTAGCCCTAAAACATGCATTTCTCCAATGCACTTTTTAGACATCCATAGTCATGAGCAGGGGAATGCCCATAAAATGCCAGGAAAGCTGCTGGTGCTGGCACTGTGCCTTTCAGCTCTCAGGGAACGTGCAGCTGCCACAGCACACCACTCACCTCTATGACTACTTGTGGGGCAGACCTAACTCCAAGAGCAGCTGGCAACCCTTACATCATTACCCATATCCTTGCTGGGCTGTGACTGGAAGAGCTGTGCTCTCCTGCAATTTTCCAGGTTGGCTGAAAGACCAGCAGGTGCTGAGCCTGTGGGGACAGGGGTGTGAGAGCAGCCGGGACCAAGGACAGGGTGCCTGGGCCTCTTGCAGACACTCAGCTTGTCTGTGTGCAGTGCCATGGAGCTGCAGATTTGCAGAACCCTTTGGCTGGTTCCTTGTGCCCAGTCAAGGGGCACAAGGCTTCTGAAAGGACTGCAGTCCATTAGGCAATGCTTATTAATGGGACACCTGTCTTCAAGGAGTCTTCAGATCTACTCAATTAATATAAACAAGATTTAGTTTAATTTTTTGTTCCAATTATCTCTTATATTTAAATGCACTATTCACTACAGAATTGTAATTTTACACTTCTAAGTGATATACAGGACTTGGTTCAGGGCATCTCCTGCTTCACAAGCTATGCTTATAATTAGACTTTTGATTTGTGATGAAATCATGGGGGTTACCCAGAAGGTGAGACATGGGTTTGGCCCAAGTGATACTTTTTCATCCTATGTGAACTCCCAGAGTTGGGGAGCCATCAAACAGAATGCTGAGGGCAAATATAACAGAGAGTTATATATTTGTATGTGTGTTATAAGTAATAACAGAATATTGTTTAAACCAGGAATAAGCAAACAATTTTACTTAAAATAATAGATGACTACAACCTCTCTCCTATCTAAAGTAAAATTCCAGAGGTGCTATAAGTAGTAACATTTTTAAAATCAGACCCAACAAAAATTTTATTGTAACAAAACTTGGCTTATCTTTAGTAGTATCATGTTTTACTACTTTTTGAAGATGCCTAAATAGACCTTTGACAGCTGCTACTGTTAAGGTATTTGTGCTACTGGGGCCATGGCACCTCACCGATGGAAAAGCAGATAATGCAGTAACAGCATTCATGAATAACGTTTCAGAAGTAGTAGTCATGATCTTTAAATAAAACCAGGCAAAGCAAAGCTGAGTCAACTTCACTCCCAGATCAAAGAAAGCTCTGGTTGCTTCAGCCTTGACAATGTCAAAAATGTTCCTTAAAAATTAAAGGGACAAAAATTTAAACCCCATACCTGGAAAGATGCCTGAGTGCCTGTGGGCTCTCTGAGGACAGCAGTGAAGAGCCCACATGCAGGTGGGAACCAGCTACTGCACATTGTCTGACCAGGACCACCAGGACCCCTTCAGTGAGACCACCTACAGGCTCTCCTCCCTGCTTCCAAAATGTGGCAGGAACTGTAAGGAGCTCCCAGCTGCCTTTGGTGGGCAGGCAGTCCCAGTCACTGTCACCACTCAGGAAGCCCTAGGTCCTTATTCTCACAGTGACATCTCCCACTAGAACCTATGCAGAAGGGAGGTGCACAGAAATCAAGTGAGCAGAACACAGCAGTGCCACCCTGTCACAGGGAAGGTTTTAAGTTTACAGTTCATAGAAACAACACATCAAAAGAGCGTTGCTTGTCTCCCAGCCAAACACAGAGACCAAATAAAACATTAGCAAAAACCCACTTTGCTGGGTGGGGTGAGGCACTGGTTGTGTCATCTCTGGCATGTTGATACAAATACATGCTGGATCCAGCTTGCCTTTCGAAATAATATCTCGCTCAATCTTCATTGTGGGACTAAATGTATCAACACCCCTTCAGGACAGCTCCTGATGGAGCCTGTTACTACCATTTGTATCGAATCAGTGGTTATCAGTCCACAGGAAATTATTGTAGCAAGTCAAAATATTCAGTCTGACTGCCTCAGGGGAGGATGAACTGCTCATACCAAATCCAAGTGTTTTCTCATCCCTGGCACCTACTCTAATCAATGTTTGGCTTCATTGGCTGAAAGTTCTTTGTACTTCAACTCTGAATCTTGTACTGCTGTTGCAAAGGGTGAGAGGAGACATGAGGGCCAAGAGAGAGAAGTGAATTGTCAGCCACCAAAGACTCCTGTCTAGCAACCCTCACTGAGTCATTTGGGCTTAAATCCCTTGAGATACTGAGGTCTCACCTCTTACTATTCCTTTCAGCCTCCTACCCTTGTGTCTGGGCACTGAACACCAGTACCTGGTCCTGCTGCCCCTGAACTTGACAGCTGAGCCTCTGAACACCCACAGACCCCAGATGGGCCAATCCCTTCAGACTAAAAGAGTTACAACTACAGCTGGTGTAGGAACAGCCCAATGAAGAGTCAGTAGCATCAGGTTTAGTTACTAAGAGGAGTTTCCCTCTGCACTGGAAATCTCCTTTGATTGTCTGCATCCCCTGAAGCTCCCTCATGTCAATCCCTCTGTGATTTCTGGCTCATTTGAACGACCCCCACCAGACAAAAAGGTCTCAGAACTCACACAGAACTAAATCCTCAAGTCACTTTGCAAAACCCCTGAAGGTCAGCCATCTCAAAGTAGGCAGACAATACACAAGGTGGGCGACCACAGGAGCCTGAATTTCCTTCACATCTGTGTTTACAGATGGACTCACAGCTCCTTGCAAGTCATCCTGCTACCTCTTGGAGAAGCCATATTCATACTCCTGCAGAGAGGAAGAGTCAAAGCTACTTCACCTCAATAATTCTTTAGCAATTTTCCTGACTACAAAATGGATAAAGATGGCAGACTCTGGTATTTTCCTGGTAGAGGCACAGCAGTGGTAGGACATCAGGGTGCTGGAGATTTGCTGGGAAGCCACTGGGGATTGCTTTCATCCTCTTCCTTCAAGTCCTCACCTGTGCACAGGCAAGCCTAAAATTGCATCTGTAAAACACTTTTATCCTGATTTCTGAATGGAATGAAGTGTGGGCAGTGTGTCGCTTTTTGCCTGACTAGTCCCTCGAAATTTTTGAAAACATCAGTCACTTTCAATAAAACTTGGCTGGGAGGCAAAGACCTAAAGGAGTTACCTTACCAACAGGTTTTGG
Organism: Erpornis zantholeuca; assembly: GCA_013400515.1. NCBI lineage: Eukaryota > Metazoa > Chordata > Aves > Passeriformes > Timaliidae > Erpornis > Erpornis zantholeuca. Next base: position 276,011 of record VZTN01033043.1, on the reverse strand, counting down.
CAAAACAGTTGGGCAGAGGAGAGTCTGCTCCTGCCTCTAGAGAAGCCAGGATCATGGTACAATCTCAGCCACCACTGGGGACAGGAGGCACAAGCACTTAACAGAAAGTCTCCAGCCAGAGCTCACACTGTGTTCTGCAGAAGTTCCTCCATCCTTGGGCTTGGTTTTGTTTCTGTAAATCAGCAAAGCTCCTGGTGCCCACAGAGAGAGAAACGTGGGCTTAGGTGGGAGGAGGGGTTCAGGAGACAACTCTCCTACCTGGATCCCCTGAAGCTGGGAAGGAGCTGAATGCACATGGCAGCTTCTCTCCAGTTCAGAGAAGTCAGTTAGAGAACAGACTTTTTGCTTCTGTTGTCTAGAAAACTCAAAAAATAAAAGTTTAGAACTCCTGACTTACATTTTAACTGCAAAAATCAGTCATAAGCTGAGGGTTTCCTTTTTTTTTTGAAGAAGTATTTTTCCCCAACATCTTTAACTAATACATACAAGCATAACTATATTTGTTATTTTTGGTATTCTGACCTTGCAAAAACGCAAGACTAAAATCTCTACTCAACCATCTTTATTTCTTTTTGTGGGTCTCTGGTCTGTGAAATTGAAGGGTTGCTCTAGGGCCCAGTACTGCTGGAATTTATCTGTTTAGAGAGAAGTGTTGTTTAATCTATGCCTTGAAGAACAAAGCAGAATACACAAAAAATTACATGGACTGAGCAAAGAGATTATAAAGGAGAAAATAGGACAAAACAATGTAGGTCAAATTTGGGACATAATCCAATATTGTAGATCTGTGGTTATGGGAACAAATGTTTCTTCTTTAACATCGGTAATTGTGTTTGAGAGGGGCTGGTGTGTTTGTTAGCTAGCTTCTTGCTATAGGGACAGTTCTCCTTATAGCAGAGACTTACTGTCTAAACCACACCATTAAATGCCTTCACCTGACAGCTGCCCACACACACAGGTCTCCTCTCACAGAAAAGGAGCCACTGAGAGCAGTGTGACTGTGGACAGAGTTAAAGCACAGGGTGAGCAACTGCGAGTTCACCATTCACTGGCCCTTTATCCCTACAGGCACAAACCCTTACATTTCTAATTAAATTAACTCATTTATACCTGTGGGAAAATCCCAGCCCAGTATCACAGAGTGCACTGCACAAGCCAATACACTAACATTCATAACAACTGATGCGTTAACTGGGATTTGAATAGAATCATTTAGGCATTAATAACATTTCCATCTCTGGAGATCAAGCCTTTTCACTTCCGTGCATTTTGACATCCTTTAGCAACTGAGCATATTCCTAACAGAAATCCAAGTAAAGCCAACACACCAAGCATTTGTTTGCACAAATAAAAGTGGAACCTGGGGATGAAATTAGTGCTACAGAACTGTGAGAGTCTAGCATAAGTTAAAGAATCTTAACATTTAGGGACAATACAGCAGATATATATATTCATAGCTATTATGTATATGCAATGCAATAATGGGAAAGACAACAATTCTCCCAGGCCAGTATCCCACCACCTTCCCCAGAAGCTTTAGGAGGAAAGTTAAGAAACTCTCCAGATAAGAAGCACATCCTCAGGAGATCACATACCAAACCCTTAAGTAACTACTTGTGGTCAGAAACAAGAACTCCTTATTTTCATATACCTCAAATCAAGTCAGGCAAACTAAAGGTCAGGGAAGGTGAGTGTGCTGACATACTCCTGGCCTACGTATATTCACAGTGTTGGGTTTGGTGTGGGATTTTATCATTTGTTTGGGGTTTTTCTGGCAGGGGGGGTGTTGTTTGGTTTGCCATAGCCTTTTTAATGGGAGTTTCTTTTTTCTTCTTTTGTCTTTTTTTAGAGAAGTTAGGCCATATCTATGATTTCAATGAAATTAATATTTAAGTTAAAATACAGCTATTGCTGAGAACAGATTAACAAGTGATTTGTGTTTTTCTTATTTTGCATGTGGACTTTCTTACAGGGCCACATCTCAGGATCCTAAGTGCTCAATTGGGATTTTAGTAAAGGCTATTTCAGGAAAGAAAGCTGTCCCCAACACAGTGGTCTGTGGTAAGTACAGCAGAGGGTAGTTTAAACATTGATTCATTTCAGCTCACACGGGAGGAGATGCATGGATGCACGTACAAGACAATTCACAATAGCATACCTGTGAGCTGCAAAGGAGCACTTCTAAGTGGGTTGGAAGAAAACAGATGCTTCTGCCTGCTGCAATGAAAAAACACTCTCAATACTATAAAAATGTGTACAAAAGAAGCCAGGGACCAAATGGTACTTGAAAGATAAGCAGGATGTTTTGAAGAATGGCTCAAAGCATGTAAGAGTCTAAATTACCCATCTTCCAAAAGACCTTGTGGCTGGGGAGAAACTGTCATAACCTAATTCCTCATTTCCAGATGGATTTTTTAGTTTTCCCTGATAGAAGCCTACTCACTGCAAAGTATAGCATTTAAGGAGGATTGTGTTTTACAAAGATTTCTAGTAAACAAATAATCTGTGTGACTCCACATAGCAAGTAGAGGAAATAATGCAGCTGCTGGCTCATGACAAATAAAAAATCTTCTGTAGTTACTAGCCAAATGTGTCATCCAGGGTTATTTTTCAGAGCTACTACACTTCACAATATGATCTCATGAATGGCTCTGTCAGCATAAGGAGGAGTGTGTGCAAGGGGGAAAGTGGGATCACTTCTTTCTAATGATTTAATTAGAATTATAGGCTGATCCTGCCCTGTATCTGCTTGGATAGTGGCCAGTAGCCAGAACCATAGGGAAAAAGCATAAGGAATATGACAAGCTTAAAACGACCCTTCCTCTATCATCTTCCATTAACCAGTATTTAGAATCTTCATGCAGAGCTCACTAAAACTGTGAAAGCATCATATCAGAAGTATTGCTCCTACAGTTCACTGCTACTTGGAAGAGAGTTTTAAAGGGAAAAACGTATACATTTGTATAAAATAAAGATCTGATCAGAGAAAGGCACCATCATATAGGTGCAGTAATTATTGCAGCTCAAATACATTCACAAGCTGTCATATGCACAAATACAGATGTATTTCACCAGTCTGAAGGAATTGCTGAAAAAAAAAAGCTCACAAAAAGCCTCTACAGAGGGAAAAATAATCAGCCCCAAAGTAGTGGAAGGGTCATGCTCTAGAGGCACTCAAGCTTTAGCAATCTGGCTGCTGTCCCAGAGGGACTCATCACCCACACCACCTAGGTCAAACTGACAGCACAGATATTAGGGAAACCTCTCTCCCACGCACACAGCTATTAAACAATGATCAGTCTAGCTGCTTATCCAGAAAGATTCAAAAAATCTATCGTGTAAAATAAAACCTCATTGTTCCCAGCTTTTAATAATAGTTCTCTGAAAAGCATCTCTAATGATCGTGACCACACAGGCTTTATGGGAGAACAAATCACAGAGGACAGACCATACATCTTTGCCCTGGGAAAAGCCATGGAGCGTTTCTTCCTGGCCCCAATGATCAACTGGAAAAGCAACTTTGGTTTGGGAGCAGCTGGAGAGAGAAAAAAAGAGGAGAATATCACAAAGGTTTTCAAACCATAATTGCTATGAAAATGTTGTCTTAGAAGTATCTGCTTGCTACTTACTGCAATACAGCAGCTCTCAAGGCTCTCAGATGCAGAAAGACCTCCTGCACCACCAGGAACACAGCAGAATCTCATAACTATCTGATTTAATGGTAACTCTTCCCTTGCCTTCCTCTGCCTCCTAAGAACTAACATCCTGGAGTTTCTGCCAGCGTTCACCCTAAAGCCTTCCCCAGCAGAATGTACACTGACATATATAAATAGGAGCAGGCACATGCAAAGTCAACTGATACTGATATTCTGGGATATTAGTGAAAAAGGGAACCCTGCAGAACTTGCCTTCACCAACTGCCCTTCGTTCTTTTAATTTTTTTTTTCCCACTCAAGTATAAATAGTGCTTTAATGGTTTCCTTGGGACAAACTATTCTGATAAATGTTTATGGAGTCAATAAGGAATTCCCTGCTCTGTGAGTAGGTAGATGTTTAGACAGTTTGATACTGGAAACATTGTACAGCCTGTGCTATAGCAGTTCCTAGGAAAGTTTGATGCAAGATCAGTTTCCTGTTCCAGTCATGTCACATTGCAATTTATAGCAGTAGACCATGAGGTAGCAGCCCCAAGGAAAGCATCCTGCAGAAACAAAGGGCATGGCACTGCAAATAGTATCATTCTCCAAGCACCAGTTTGCAGGCTTTTGGGGTGTTCTTTTTTTTTTTTTAATTAGACAACAGAAAAGATAAGAGACCTCAAACTCTCCCACATACTTGTAGCAAAATGATTGGTAATACCCAAGCCAGGAGTCCACTGCATGAGGTGCTGTAAAAACAGCAAGGTCCTTTACCTTCACAGAAGTCATCTTTTCCTGCTTACCTGGAAGTATTATCCACAGGTAGTTATTTTGCATCCTAATCCCAAGCTCTGCAAGAGGGAACTAATGTTTTTTCCACTGCTGCAGATGCTCAAGATCTTCATCCAAGCTGTCTTCAGGGCCCAATTCAACCAAGCAATACACTGCCTAGTATTGCCAGTAAATAAGAAAATTTTAATAAAACAACCCCCACTCCCACTCTGGACACACAGAAACATGGAACAACATTTCCCCATCAGTGTTGTTCAATCACCATTCAAACAGGAAGCAAACCAAGAATTTTATTTTGAAGTAGTATTTTATTTTCTATTAGGTTTGTATACAGAGCTTCAGCCTAGTTCAGATAAACTGTGCACTGCAGTAGCTGTAGGGACAGGGGTGCTTGCATGCTGTGCCTTTGCAATGCCACCTGGGTTGGGTTTGCAGGGCAAGGTTTTGGTAGCAGCTTGGGGCAGGGGATACAGGGGTGGCTGTTGTGAGAAGCCACAAGAAGCTATGTCTGACAGAGCCAATGCCAGCTGGCTCCAAGACAGACCCACTCCTGTCCAAAACTGAGACCCATCAGCGACAGTGGCAGCCTCCCTGGGATAATGTATTTAAGACAGATGAAAAAAAACTGTGCAACTATAGCTGAAGAGAGGAGTGAGAATGTGTGAGAGGAACAACTGTGCCAACACCAAGGTGAGCAGGAGGTGCTACAGCTGTGGGAGCTGAGCTTCCCCTGCAGCCCGTGGTGCAGAGATCCATGTGCAGCCTGTGGAAGACTCCATACTGGAGAAGTGGAATGCCCAAGGGGGGCTGTGACTACATGGAAAGCCCATGCTGGAGCAGGTTTGCTGGCTAGTGACTCCATGGGGGACCCATGCTGTTGGAGAAATTTGAGAACTGTCTCCTGTGGGAGGGATGCCACAAAGGAGAAGAGGAAGAGTGTGAGGAAACCTCACCGTGAGGAGTAAGGAGTGGCAACAATTGATGAACAGACCACATTCCCTGTCCCCCTGCACCCTCATGGAATGGAGATAGAGAAAATCAGGAGTAAAGCTAAGCCCAGGAAAAATGGAGGGTGGGAGGAAAGTATTAAGATCTGGGTTTATTTCCCATTATACTACTCTGATGTGATTGGTAATAATTTTTCTCCAAGTCAAGTCTGTAACTGGTGATCAATATCTCCCTGTCCTTATCTTGACCCATGAGTCTTTTGTTTTATTTTCTCTCCCCTGTCCAGCTGAGGAGAGGAGTGATGGAGCAGCTTTGGTGGGCACCTGGTCTCCAGCCAGGCTCAGCCCACCACACCACCGCCTCTACAGAGCACCACTTTACACGCTTTTCAGAACACCAAAGCAGTGAAGTAGTATTTGCACAAAAAATTTGCATTATAATAGCAAAAAATGTGTAAACCTTTTTAGCATTACTCAAATACAGCATCTACCTTGAACACTGGGCCATATCCCTACAAGATAATGCATGTTATGGGAGAGCTCTCTGAACAGGGCCTTGTTGTGTCTCTAAGCTACACTAAGGGCTGCTGTGAAGCCCCCCAGTATATTCTGCAAATCCCCTACTCAGCCTTTGAGCTGAGGGCTGGTTCTGTTTTGACCAACACAGTCCAAATATCCACATGTCAGTGGCACCAAAGGAAGAATTTGTCCAAACCACAACTGATAGTTATATTTTAGCTTCATAAAATACATTCTTGGTGTTGGCTCTTAGTGTTTTTCTCTGATAATTTCAAGTGGCCAAAACTTCCAAAATTTCTCAAAGTGACCTCTGGTTGTGCTCACCTGCCTTAATACCTTAGGGATCAGACTTTCTCTAGGAGACAAAACAGAAAACTTCTCTTGTAGTTAAAATGGCAATGGGGAGCTCACTGCTGTTGAAACCAGACAGCATGAGTCAGGTTTTTAGAGTACTGAGAAATCTACAATCCAGTTTTTAATTTGAAAGCTTAAATTTTAAAAGTTTACCCTAGACCTTTGTATTGCTGAACCCTCTGTTGGAGCATACTCAAAAGTCAGAACTCCAGCTGTTTGGGCTGTGGCTGCATCAGTTCTAGATTTGATTGGTCACAATGCTGAAAGCCCTCCAGTGCTCACTGTTCCATGGTCTCTTCCTCAAGTACCTGTTTGAGTAAGATTTGTATGCAAATTGGAGGTTAAATGTAGTCCAGACAATCAATGCATTCTGTACTCTTGTAGAGGTTTAAATTGATTTCAATTTTTTTTGCCTGGAAATTAATTTCTATTTTAAACAGCTTGATTGAACCCAGATATATGGGTATTTAAACTTCCCTTAAAAGCTCCCTTGTAAACCAGAGTTTTGGATCTCATTTCTCTCAGTGGCATAGCAAGTAAAGAGGAGCAAACACACCCATTTTATATTATCTAGGGAAGTAAGAAATGAGCATAATGAACACAGCCTGGCTGCTTTTCTGTTAATCCACCCTCAATGCCTGCCTACACAAGAACAGCAGAGTGCACTGTCTTTCCCTGCAGCATTCACCCCACTATGGAAGAAATAATGGCTTTTGTGCTTTCTGTACTCTCAGATCCTGACAATCTATGGTCAGACACACACACACACACACCCCAGTGCCTGGTCTGGGTCTCCCATCACAGCCAGGTTTCTGGCATAGCTTTAATAAAATATCAAACTACCTATTTTGAAATCAAGATAAGGAGGAAGAAGAGAAGAGGTAAGTATGAACTATTTCATGAACTTCCTAAACCAAGAAAACAGTTCACAATTCTGTCCAACAAAGCCTACAATCCTCCTCAAGATGCACAAAAACTATTCAAAGCATAAATACTCAATGAATTCCGAACCTGCACAGGCAGGCAGGTTTCTTCTCTCTGTAGGAGCTTAAGGAGAGTCTCACTACATTGCTTACACTTTGTTTCCATGCACAAGAAGTCTCTGAGAGGTATTTATTCCATTCACATGAAAAAACAATTTCATGTACTTGAAAGTCAAAAAGGATGGCAGCACAGAAGGTTTTCTTCATTACAAAGTGTTTTTCCATCAGGCAATTATTTATAAGAACTTTTGTTAACACTGGAGTTGAGGCTCTGGAACAAAGTGGATATATTGTTTACTAGCTTTGCCAGTCAATCTTCTCTAACAAAACCTCTCCCTTCCCCCTCTCCTTTTCCAGCCAAGTCAGTCTCTTGCATAGCTCAGGAGTTTCCTTTGTCACCCAGATCTCCTTTTCCACAAATTGTCCCTTGAATAATGCCATCTTCAATGTAGTGGCCCGAGGTATCTGTGCTCCTGCAGAGAACTGTTGAGGGGATCCGAGATGAGCGTCTCTCCTGGCTCTTATCCTCAGAGGAGCAGCAAATCATCCTTTTCATGGTAGCCCACATCTCATCATCTTTGTAGGAATAAATTATTGGATTCATGACAGAGTTCAACAGGGCCAGGAGAAGAAACCACCTTTTAACATTCTGAATCCCACAGTCAGTACAGTTCAGGCCATCAAGCAATAAGACGACCAGGCCGGGGGTCCAGCAGACAACAAAGGCACCTAGAAATATAGGAGACAATAAAGAGAAAACCAAATCTGACTGCAAACATCTAGGGTTTTGGAGTGTTTAACATCTTACAAGATTATTGAGTTTATCAAAATTCTACACAAAAATTATAAAAGCAGGAGAGGACAAAATTCTAATGACAGCAGCAAGATTATATCTGCTACAGCTTCTCTGCCAAGCCCTGAGCAGGAGCCAGGGCAGCTCTCAGAAGACTTCTTCTTGCAGGGAGCAAGAATCTGAGCTGCTGACAGCATTAACTCAAACACATGTGGAAAAAGGTCATCACAACAGTGATTTATCCATGCTGATAAATAAACAAGAGCTCTGGAGCATTTAAAAGCAGAGAACTGGCACTTGAACACACACTTCCTCTGTTCATCTCTCTCATATACCGGAGGAGAAGACATCAGGTGGTTCACCACCACCACTACTGTAATATGATCTAAAGGGACAAGTCTCCTGCCACCCTACCAGTGACTCTGCAGTGTCAATTAATTAGACAGGTGTCACATAATTTAAATATGTCCTGGGTGGGAACCCCACAGCTAGTACAGGATGCATGTCACTGCCTACCACACACAAGTCCTGTCAGCTCCCCAGTCAGAGCTGAGCCCACCTCCTTCCACTCCTCCCTCCCAGGCTCTCCATGCTGAGCCCTGAGACACAGTGATCCGGCTGCAGGAAAAAAATTTAGTTACACAGGAAAAGAGAGAAGGAAACAAATAGATGAGTTAGTGAATGGGAATTGAAGGATGGAGCAGTCAGGACAAAGAAATTAAGGGGTGGGAGAAAAAAAAACCAAAATCAAAACACAGAAAGTATGAGGAAGTAAGTATATAGTGGTAAGGAAAGAGAAAACTCTGCAAGAGAGGCAAAAAAAAAAAAATTAAAGGGAGAATAAGGGAGAAGAGATCTTAGACTGAACACAACACAAAGAAAGCATTACAGACACAATTTAGAAGTTAGTTCAATATTGCATTTGCACCTTCCCACGTTCCTGCACACCCACACCATAAGTGAGGGTGAGGAGGAGGAACACCACTGCCAAATGCAGTCTTGGCCACAAGCTGGAGAGGAGCCCTGGACTGCCCCATCTGCCCCCTGGTCTCCCCCTGCACTGCACCCCGTGATCCCTCGCCCAGAGCCCAGGGAAGGAGTAGCCATATGCATGATAATACTAACTTAGCACAAGCCACAATTGCTGTCTGACATACAGAAATAGAAAATTACAACTCTGCCCGGCAGTCACAGTTTGAACAATGTACCAAGGAAATTCCAATCACTTATCACAGCAGAGTTTCCCCATCTTGCCTAAAAGCTCTCCTGGGGGTGTGGGTATCTGTTCAATACTTTTGGTAGAATGAGCAAGTCCACCCTATCTTTTAAAAGCTGCTGATATTGCCATATCCAAGCCGTGGAAGCCAGCAGTGGGAGGGCAGCCTGGAGCCAGGCAGTGCCAGAGCCAGTACTCGGCAGCACCTCGGCCACCCCAGCAGCTGTGCTGCACACACGGGCTGCTGTCAGCAGCACTGACACTGCTCCCCACCCAGGACTGAAGTGGACATTGCCCATATAACAGGCAGGCCATAATGGTATGTGAAGGGGATTTATGAGATTTAGCAAGCAGTAGGACTGCTGAAAAATGTATCCAGGACAAGGTATTGTGAATCTTGCTGCAACTTTGTGCTCCTGAACTACAGACAAAATTCAACCCAGCAATTACTCTGTTCTAGGCAATATTGAACAGAAAGGCAAGAGGCCACCTTCTTCAGAAACTGAATTTTCTACTCTGCTGTACTTAGATTTTTGTGATGCTAAGTACTAATTTCATGGTGTTAGTTTTGAGATACTGGTTAACATCAGTAACATTCCTCCATTGCCCACTGGCATTGGGAGCTGCATGCTGCTACCACAACACTTGTTTTCCCTGGTCAGTCTCTGTTCTTCACACTGGTTTGGCTCCTGCATGCTGAGTAAGCAGTTGTGAGCAGGGCACCAGCTCTCTCTTACCATCGAGAATGGAGAAAACTCTGCACAGATTTGCTGTCCTGGGGTTCACCAGCAAATCCCATCAGTTTTAACAAGAGCTGGAACCTAACCACCCAGACAATACTGTGCCTAGTTAAGTGTCTCATCATGTATTTGGACACAGGGCTTTCACTATCAACCAAGGGTCATTGGCAAAGCTGCCAATCCACCAGCTCCATGCAGAAACTGAGATGGTAACAAACCTTCCTTAGAACAGATGGTGATAGCATTTTGACTGCTTGTACCACAAAGTGTGCAAGGTGCAACCATGCTTTTATGGAAGTCACCAGTAAAGAGACCCCAAAAGCCACATTTAACAAAAGACACAGAAATGTCTCCTTCAAACAGAACCCAAAATTGCAGATGGGGTTAGTCCATGAACTCCTAGGATATATCCCTGTCTACCTATATAAGAAAAACCCTAAAAGGTTTCAGCTGCAATAGTAAGGGAAGATAAGACACCTGCAGGCAAGTCTCCACACATTTCCCACGACTGAAAACAAAGGACGAGGCAATGCAATGACAGCGTCCAAGTTACTGGATAATGCTTTCAGTCCAAGTTACTGGATAATGCTTTCAGTCCAAGTTACTGGATAATGCTTTCATGGGGCTGCTGTTTTGACTCCATCAAAAAAGCATTTTGCTCTTAGCACCCCAGGGATGAAAGTGAAGCACATCTCAGACTCACAGGCTTGCTCAGATTTTGTTATTTTTACCACCAAGCTTTCAGAGGAAACCATGGTTAAGCATAAAAATATACCTTAGTCTCAGCCCCTTGGCAATTTTCTTGTTTGCAGAATATTTATCCCATAGGAGCTCCCCTCCCTGACAAAGTGCCCCACTGCAAAAATAATTTAACTTCTGGGACTCTTTAAAATTCACAAAAGTGACATGAAATACAGCCTGGCTGACACATAGATTAGAAGAGCAACTCAGCGTCTTTCCACCAGATTATGAGAGATTGGGTGTCACAATGCCTCAAGGTTAGTTTGGGGATTTTCCGTTAGATTTAGAAAATCCATGGAATTTCTTGTAGATTACATCATCTCTGCTTAAAAATTAATTCCCGTGGATCTGGAAGTACTAAGGATGCTTCAATAGCATCATTTCATAAACCCCTGCACATCAAGGCTGTCCCTGAGCATGCCAACACTGGAAGAAAAAAAAAGCACAGTAGGTTCCAGCTGCCTTTGCCACATGTGCGACCAATTTAAAACAGCAAGTTACCAATTAAACTCTAAATTCACTGAAACTGAAAATCATCCACCTCAAAGCCGCTATTTCAGCAAGAATCTCACTGCCAGGTTCAGAAGAGCTACCACATACACAATCATCTGCAAATCACATACCTGCACACCTGCAGCCACTCTTCTTCAAAGTTAGAGTCACAGGCTGAGCTGGGATTATGCCATAAAATAAGCCCAAGGAGATTTTAGCCCCTTTTGCTCGGTTCCACATCTTCCAGTTTCAACTAGAGAACTCCCTGTGGTTCAGCATGCCAAAGGGAAAGCCTTACTCCTATGCCATGATGGACTATCTTAGGGGTTATGGCAGGGATATGCAGATGACAGGGACTTGACTCCCAGCATTTGGAAGGGACCCTCAAAGCCTAAGAGATGGTGCAAAAAGCCACCTGAAGCTGTGGTCACCATGAATCCGTGAAATCCATAAAATCTCAGTTTCCCCAGCTCTCAATTGTAGGGCCACAGGATGAGAACACCCAGAGAGGACAGGGATGCTTTGCTGGCAGGGCACCAGCCACAGCCCAGCCTTGCCAAGGAGGGAGCAGGAAGAAGCTGGGAGGAGCAGCATGCCAGCAGTACCCAACTACACACAGCCTCTCTCCACACAGCAGCAGAGCAGAAGGATTTTGTCCTGAATCTCCCATGAAATCAATAGAGTACCTGAACAAGAATGTTGGGGTTTATTATGTTTTATCCAGCACAGCATCTTGGCATAGGCTTTTAGTTAAAACCGTATCAGGCATGTACTCCAAAGCATTTTCAGATGTTTTGGAACAAACCATTAAAAATAATTGCTTTGGGCAAAACCCATGTGCTCCCTATAACTGTAAGCTTCCATCAGTGGTTGTAAGCAGGATTTTGGAAGAATCACTTTGGTCACTTGGTGACTCCCATGGTAATTGGAAAGTCCAGAAAACAAGCTATTTGGTTTCTAATACATTTTGCACAGAATTATTTGGCCAGGAAAGCACATTTCAAACTGTTTGAAAAAATAAGTTCTCATTCTTAGAAATAAATGTTTATGAAAAGCTTCTCAGAGTCCAAATTTGGAGAACTGATATGAAGGAACATGCCAAGATACATTTCCTGTGACCCAGGATCTTGAAGTAGATTGTACACCCAGCAACACCAGCACTAATCCAACTTCTTTGGAAGCAGGCTCTGTTTTGGTTTTGTTTCTGACTTTGTGACTGACAAAGTAAATATACAAAATTATGATCTCTAAAGTAGCACTCAGGCTTTCTGAGTTAAATTTCCCTGGCCCAGCACGCAATATCATTAAATGCTTTGCCTGAATTACAGTTCAATTTCATGGCTGAAAAGCCATATGCTGTGAGTAAGAGGAAGCCAATGCTGAACTTCAAATTAACTCATAGTCCTAAGGCTCCATTCCCTAGTAAAAGAAACATTAAGTTCAAAATGAGATTTTAAGTGGGGCTTATTTCCACACAGCAGCACAGTCACAGAGAACACTGAAGGATTGCCACAGGCTCAAGGAGCACGAGGGATGAGCAAATGGCAGCCACCATCTCTATCCCTCCAACTCCCACACCTGCTCCAGACAGCAGTTCTGCCTTCAACAGAAATGCTCAGAGAACAGCTTTTTAAAGGTGCTCTGCTTTCTGTCTCTTTCCAGTGCACCAGTTAACTACTACTCAATCCCTATGCATTAGGGCAGAATCATATTTGGAGAATTGTTCTGCAGGGATTTTCTCCTTCCAGGTGGATGGTTTAGGTTTCACTGCATGAGAGCTAAGGTCGGGAAAAAGATCAAATCTTGCCCCTGCAAGTCAAGGGCAGGGGGACAGGAACAACCACCAAATTGACTCTATAAGTTCCGTAAAGTCAAAGGGAAAAAAGGAAGAAGAGTTGGGGATGGATTTAGAAAGACAAGACTCTGGCAGCAACAAGACAACTTCAGGAGACACAGAAGTATAAGTGAGAACCTTGTACATCCTTGAACTATCAGTCCACTCTCTTTTACAAGTCAGGCCCTGTGAAGTCTAATGGATTTCAGCCTCTAGAGCACTTCAAAACATCATTTGGTAGACAAAGGTGTTATGTAGCACAGCCCTATTATTTCAGAAAAAAAAATCAGATACTAGACTCTGCAAACAGCATTCAAAAAATTGTAAGGGGAAGCAAGTGTCCTCAACTTGAAGTTCCTACCCTGGCAAGTCCTGCCTCCATGAAAAATTACAGTTTTCTCCCAGAGCTCTCTAGTACTGCCATGCTGCAGTATGACACAACTGTGTCCCAGGTATACATGGCCACCAGCTTTCCCAAAAACTTTAGCTTCGCTACACTGGCTCACCCAACCTCAGAACAGCTGTTAGAGCAGTAAAGCCATAGCTGTGGGTTTAGAGTCCACCACCACCTGAGTCCAGCTTCACAAATGTCTCAGTCTACCCCCAGTTCCACCTGGAGCCCTGCTCACATGCTATGTGGTTTCCAGGACACATCTTGTTCAGATTCAAATAATTCTGAGGAAAATTGACTGCTACAGCTGGTATTTGTTCCGAGGATCAGTCACCCACTCTGCTCATCTCTAATTTAATGTGCACTACATCACAATTACCTGATGAAGTGATCTGAGCTGCACAAGTATCAACAGTGTCTTTAAGGTAGAACTCAAGTCAAATCTCATGTTATGGTTTAGAGATCTAAGGCTACATAGTACCATCATTATCGAAAAGTACTTTGCACCATGCAATATCCACAAAACGAAGGTGAATCCTTCCCTTGAAAAGTAAACTTCTATCAGTCATGGACCCAGCAAGCATCCTCTCCTTTCCCTAGGGAAGGTACATTTCCAGGGGGAAGAAGCTTCTGTGTTCAGGAAACAGCCAAGAGGAAGATGTGCAAAGAAAACTTTCAACGTCCAACATTAGAGCTCATGGCCTTGTGCAAACATTAAAAAACGTTATTTTGGAAATGTTCTACTAGGTAGCTGTAAACCTTCACAAGCTTTTCTCCAAAGTCATTTTGTATCTTCCTGCTGGGGAAAAAAAAAAAAAGCCAAGAAACAGAACACCTTCACAATTTGTGTTTTGTAACAAGGCGCCTACACAACAGAGATACTTTTCTTCTGTGTGTTGACCAGTCCTCTATCTCATGTTTCTGCATAGTGTAACAGCTATTTCATTATCTAAAGCATGCAGAAGTCTAGATGCCTCCAGGACTTATAAGTTCAGTGAGGTTTTTTTGTGTTAGGAGGTTTGAGCAATTTTTGTGAGGTTTTTTGTTCATTTGTGTTGGTTTGTTTTAAATAAAAGCTAAGCCAAACCAACACAAACCAATCCATTGGCACTGCCAGCCTTGCCCACCATGGTTTGTAGTCTCTTACCTAAGACAGTCATGACAGTCTTCATAAGCTTCACAGGGGTTCTCCTCCGGCTGATGGACCCACTAGTGTGTGATGACAAGACATTGGTTTTCCTCTGGACATACATGTAGATTCTTATGTAAACCACCACCATAATGAAGAAGACGACCAGGTTTAAGACACTCCAGAACACCAGGTAACTTCTGCTGTAAATGGGTGCCAGGGATGAGCAGACAGCAATGTCACAGAGGCAGTTCCAACCCAGGGTCGGAACAGCACCCATGAAAATAGCAATGGCCCAAATTGATATAATCAAGAAGGTGACTCTCTTCTTGGTGAGATTGCTGTGGATCTTCATCCGCATGATCGACATGTGCCGCTCCACAGCGATGACGAGCAGGTTCACCAGCGACGCCGTCAGGCTGGTGTCCAGGAGACCCTGACGCAAAAACCAGCGGTCAACTGTTAATTTCTTAGACCTGGGGCCAGTGTGGAACATCAAGAAGACATAGGCAATTCCAGCAAGAAAGTCTGCAGCAGCTAAGTTGGCTAGAAGATAATAAAAGGGAAAATGAAACCTCTTGTTCTTGACCACAGCTGCTATGACCAATGAATTTGAAATGAAAATGAAGATGCAGAAAAATGTCCCAAAGCATAGAACACCAATGAGCTGTGCTCCTGTCCACTCATCCACTGTGTCTGCCTTTGTCCTGTTGTAGAAAAAGTCCATGCGCTTGTCATAGTAGCATTCATTCATCCTGGATTAAAGCCCCTGCATCCTAGGAAGGGTGGAAGGGAAAAAGAAAGAAGATTAACAGTCAGCTACTAGTCCTTGCTTCAACCACCATACCTTCTTTTTTTTGGGCACAAGGGACATGAGAGGATATATACTTGGAGCCCTTAAGTAAAAATTCAAACTGTACAGGGCTGATGCAGAAAATATTCTGGAGGACCACAGTGCACAATGCTGGGATAAATCAGGAATTTTAAAAGATTTTCCTACTTTAAAAATTCCAGCATAATTCTTTTGCACTAGCAGTCATACTGTAGAGGCAACAAGGCGGAAGTTAAGAAGTTAAAAATTACTTTCTGGAGGTCATGGAGAAAATCTGAGCAACAGCCAACCCATTCTTGCTGTGAAATCCCATGTTTGAGCCACAGCCCCATCATTATTTCCATTTCTCAGTGTAGCCAGTAGGGATAGGGAAGCATAAATCATAACTCTTCCATTTTACTGACTAAGCAATAGAAGGCCCATTACAGAAAAAATATTTTTGGTTTTTCAATTATATATTAATAAATGTAAAAAAAGTATGTATATAAGATACTACAGGCATATATATGCTGAGCACATAACTGTTACTTACTACTAGAGGACTTAAGTAAAGGGAAAAATATATTCTAGATATTTGACTATTCTAAAGCCAGGAATTATTTTACTCAGTTCTCAACCCACAGGCTTGCAAGCACCACACAGCCCAGTTATCTTTAAAACCAAAATCCAGTTCCCTATCCAACCACAGGTTAAAGCAAGCCCCAGGAACAGCAGTAGTGCTGGGGTTTATTTATCATACCCACTTAGCACTATTTTGGACATAGGGCTATTAAACCTGATGATGGAAAGAGAGTCCAAGTTCCAGATTACATCACACTTCAGCTACTCTGGCAAGGTCAATGTCAGCTGCCTTGGCAATTTTACTGCCTTTTTAATGAACCAAACTGAACCGGGACTAATTTACACAGGAGACCTCACAGCAATTACTCATGGCTGCTGGACCACGTGCAGGGTCTCACAGCCTAGAAGGGAGAGTTTGTGTCTGTGGTCATCACTAGCCCTCACATTCACTGTCAGTATCTGAAGAAGGGTTTTAACAGTTCATTAGTAGATATTGTATTGTTCTAGCAAAACCCAGGAATGCAGTCATGGCACAAGAGCCTAATCACATTAGATATTATACAGAGTGGCAACCAACAAAAAACCTAGAAGAAGCACTTACAGGCAGAAAGATTTAAAAAAGCATAGGCTTTCCACCTCTGCAGGTAAAATTGTTGATACATGAACTTCAGGTTCAGTTAGTCTATTATTACCCTGTGGTTATTTTACAGTTATATCTCATCTCTCCAGGGCCTGGGAAGCAAATTAGACAATCCCCAGCAGGCTGGCTAACATGCCACTTTTATATTAACGGTTCCTTTCAAGTGTTAAACTAAAAAAGTCCATCTTTTGTCATTTATGTTATGACACTTGTGCTATTTCATGCAATATTTACAGTAATTTGAAGTCAAGCTACACTATTCCATAATTTTTTTAGCAAAGCTATCTTCTTTAATATTCCATTTTTCTGAACTAGCTCCTTAGCATTTTTTCCTTGATTTTTCTTAATTCCCACCTAGTCGTCAACATAAAAGCTGGCTACTTGACATTGTTGTCCATTTTATTATCCTCAGGAAGCTGTCCAGACACTATTTTATAAAAGACTATATTACTTAAAGCATCAAATTTAAGCACATGGTCAGAACTAAGAACAGCTACTTAAGGACAAGAAGTTGAAGGAAACAAGTAAACCATGCCTTGTACTGAAATATTACAGAGCATCCCTCCATCTAAAAATAAAAAAGCCTCAGCAATGCAAATCCACTGCAATGAGTCAACTGGAATTCAACGCCCACTGCTCCCTGTTCAGGGCAACATGGGGGAGTTGGGCAGTCAGTACACTCCCCGTTGTCACCTAGGAAGTACTCAAAAATCAAATTCAGTCTGTAAGTGACCAGAAGTCCCTGAGGACCTGCAGACAACAGCTACTCGAGTAGCCAAGTGCTGGGAACCCTGCCAGCAGAGAAGCCTCTGCTCTAACACATCAAGGCAGCAAAGGACTTACTGAGTTTGTCATGAAGCTTTTACAGAACAGCACAAATGCCTGTGAATAGAAGCAGCATTTTGGGCAAGAATGGCAGGGTAAAAAAACAAAAAAAACCTCAAAACTGTGAAAATTACAGGGAAGGTTTTCTGAACATGTTGTATCTTACTGTGTAATCATCTCAACAGATGAATCTCTTGCTTGCAGTGACAGGAGGAGTGAGGAAATCTGCAGATGCTTTTTGCATCTCATCTGTCGAAAAGCTTAAAGAAATCCAAAACATCAACTATGAATATATTCTAAATCCTTCAGCTTAATGAGGTCTCATCCTTATTTGAAGTAGTAACCAAAGAAAAAAATATATTTACACATCCATAATTCTCCACTGAAATAATTACCTATAAACACTTAGTGTCACATAGCAGAGCTCGCATGACAAATGATTTTGAAAGAGATGTCTGGAGGTGTTGAGGTAAGATGAGAAGGAGTAGAAAAGCATCCAGCTGAGGTCTCAGGGTCACAGGGCAGACCCTGGAGATTTCCAAATGGAAGCTGCACCAAAGCAGAAGCTGAGCTAGAGCTAGTTTACATCCCAGTCCTTCAATGAGGAGAGGAGCACTTGGCTGGCTGTACCAGCCTGCATACAAAAAGCACTTACAACACCAAGGGCCTTGCAGACAGTGGTTTTCTTCACACCTTCATCTGAAGTCCTCCCAGCAGAATTAGCCTGGTCTCAGGGGAGCTGAGCAGCTGCGACAGAGCTATGCATCTGAATCCTCAGTGGTCCTGCCCCAGTCCACACCAGGCACGAGACAAGACATCCCATAGTTCCTGGCATGTCATATATCCTGGCAGGACTTTCTTCTCCAGGTCTTCTCTTCTGCAGCCAAATCAGAGATGCTTATGTTAACCAGGGCAGGTTTAAACTTAAGAAGAAAAAAATAAACCTTAAATATAACCATTTATTTTAAAAAATCCTTAAATATTACATATTTCAGATCTGTTTATTAAGTACACAAGAATTTGAATATTTAGGCAAAATATTGTTCAAAGGTAGTAGAAAATCAGCTAAACTTGTCAGTCCAGACTTAATAAATAGTCTTCCAGAGTCTGCAGCAGATAACTCCCCAGCTGCACTACTCACTTTAAGAACTGCCTTCTTTTGCTTTGAAATTGGCTCTCCCAAGCTTGATATTTCTTGGGTTTTTTTATGGGAAAGGACAGCAAACAATCACTGTTCACCTGTTCTACAGCACTTGGTGCTTCCCATCCCACCACACAGACCTCCAGCAGTTATCACATGTTGCATATTCTGCTGGTGAGTTGAGCTAGCTGCTTGCCCTGGTACTTGCAGGCAAATACACCAAAACTTTGCAAGTGCCAAAAGTATACACTTGTCTAAAAGGTTCTTTTCCTCATTTCAATCTATTTACTTACCTCATTTCAACCAAGAGTGGCTAAAAAGATCACAAACTGATGGACTGTGAACTGCATTTTCCTATACCACTCTTGAGTAAACATTCAAGCTTTTTCTCTTTCTTTGAGTGGAAAAAATCCTCTGTTCCAAAAAATCTCAAAGAATTTTGGATTTTAGTTAAACTGTTTTCAAATGCAAAAGCACACTTTAAGAATTCTTCCCAATACATAACATCTTGAACTTTGTTTGTCTTAATGACAGTTTGTGTATTTTAATTGATTTTAAATTACTCTATGAAAGTATAACTTGTACTAAGTCAGAATATGCTCTTCACCATTCTTTAAATAAAAGTTAAGAATTTGCATGAGTATGTAGGAATATATCACACTAGCTATCTGAATAAAGAATTAGTGAAATAAAGCATCATCTAGATTATGTATTCAACAAAAGGTATCCACTCAATTGGAATCTTGTTTGCTTCAATAAATTCGCTAAAAATTTGTATATTTATAATAAAATTTCAGTTATTTAAGTCAAAGATTTTTCTGATTGAAACTGTGATTAACTTTAAGTAATTTTGATTAAAAATTAAATCTTGCCTGTAATTCAGCTCTAAGCTGAGTTACTAATTATTAATGCAAACATTTCTGAAGGAAAACACAAATAGTATTTTAATGATAAAGTCATTATAAAATTTAAGCCTGCAAGCCATAATGTGATTCATGGCACACCCCCATGGTTTTCTGCCTCTTCCCTGACCATTAAAAACCAAGACATTTCAATACATTGGCTACAACTTTATTGAAGGGCTGGCGTCAGTTTGGGGGACTTTGATGGCTTCTGCCTTGTTTCTGCATAAATGCAAGAGGGAGGGAGCAGACAGGCCTGGGCTGGCACAGAAAGCTACTGTGAGAGGATTTGAGCCAGCTTCAGAGCTGGACTGAAAGGTCCTGAGAGCAAGGCTGAGCCTACAAGGAGGACGATAGTGGTGAAGCCCTTTTAGCAGGGCAGAAAGTCAGCTTAGGCGAGAGCGAGGGATGTTTGGCCAGGCAGACCACCAGCCTGGTTCATTACTGGTTTTCCTGAGCTGGTGCAGGAATTTCTGTGCAGAATTTCGGGGTAGTTCAACACCCAAAACGACTCAGCCTGGAACAGGAGAGATCACGAAGCCAGTACAGTCCGGGCAGGTCTGTGAGGCAGCACAGAGGAGCAAGCTGTGCCCAGGCTCAGCCTGCAAAGCAGGCAGGCTGCCAGCTCTGCCTGAGCACTCTGCCTCCTGGATCCCCTGCTCCATTAGCAAAGACCAGGTATTAAATACACATCTCTCAGAGATTTTGAAACCTATTACAAAAGTTGCTCTGCAGAAAGCTGAGTTTATCACACTAACTGATCACAGTCATAGGTGGCAGAATGAGGAAGAAAGTCACTTGAAATACTCCCTTCACGGTCAGACTGTCACTGCAGAGAAATAGCAGCAGCAATTGCCTACTTGCACATATTCCTTCGGCTTTTTAAATTCACCCTACAGGCAGCAGATGGCTCTTGACAGAGCACCACAAAAGGAGAGTCTGGAGGCTTGCAGCCTGTGCAGCCCCTGCCAAGGGCTCCCCACAGCCCTGCGCTTGCCTGCCTGCACCCTGTGCCACAGGCAGACACAGACACCCTCTGTCCTGTCCTTTTCTTCCAGATAAACCCCGCTGCTGCTTTTATTTTTCTCATCACTGAAAAGTTCTCTCTCACCTTATTTCGCAGAGGAAGGCACAGGCAAAAGGAAGCCAGGGCACTGGGCAGCCAAAGCTATACAAATCAGCAGTACCAGTTCAGAAAGGGAATTGGCTCCTTGTTCCCCTCCACACCCTTCTACATGTATGGCCACGGAGGAAAACACAACCAAATGATTGCACAGTAACCCAAGAAACCCATCCAGGTTACCTCAGCTTAGAAAGAAATACCAGTGCAGAAAAGGGTGTGTAACACAGCAGAGGCCAAAAATGTTAATATGTAACTGGAAGGAAAAGTTTTGTGAGGTAAGTGCTCTGGTTCACTTTAAATTGTCTTTAAGAGTTAATTGATATTATAACTGAAATCAGTTTAGAAAAACAAACTGAAAGGAAGCACAAAGAGAACACAAAACTATGCACAAAATATATCTCAACTAAAGCTTTTTTTAATCTGGTACTACTAGAGGATGTAATGGAAGCCAACATTAATTTAACAAGTTTTATAGACACAAATTATCTCAAAAATGCAACTGTTTTATTTTGTTTATTACAGAAATTGTGCAGGCAGTGCCTGTACTTGAAAGAGCATGGTACATGGTACACTTCAAGGACCTGAGAATATAATTTTTCAAAAACATTTTTAAAATGTAACTTTAAAAAACTATGAGGCCAAATTAATAAGTTTTTCAACCAGAGAACTTACTTATTAGTAAGGGAATCTACCTGTGTTTGGCTCTATTTTTTTTCTTTAACTGAAGTATCTCCAATTTCAGATAACTGGCTGAACTCAAATCAATCACTCCCAAGCAGCATTATCCCAGTCTTTAATACCTTTTAGATGAAGGAGAGAAAAGTGCCACATCCATTTTCTTTCCAAAACTGTTTAATCTACACAATGTTAACTTGATGGAGAGTACAGCAGTACTCATACTTCCACCATGGTTCTGGCTATTTCCAGTTATAGTCCATTTCTGTGGTGTCATCTTTTGGACAGGGAAGGGAGTGGGGCAAAAGGAATGAAGACGATTCTTTGGCAACTCTTAAGTATCTGTGGTGGGAACATTTAAGGTTTTTATGTATCATACATCCTGCATAAAAGACCAATGCTATATAGACAAAGAGGCTCAAGGAAAGTATTAAACCTACCAAAAATGCAGAACCTCAAGACTAAATATTTAAAGTTGCAGAGAGAGGAAATAGTACCGTCAGCCACAAACCAGAGTGCTCTGTACACACAGTCTAATAAGAGGCTTAAAAGTCACTGTCAGGGCACATAAGTGTCAGCCTGTGCATGTAAGTGACAATGCTGTTCCTCTGCAAACTGCTGCAGACTGACACCAACAACTAGACTAGACACAGAGATACAGGGGCACCTCCACCAAGGTATTACAAAGCTCAGGCTCCAGCTCCTGAAACGCCTTTAGTACAAAGCTGCCCTACTGCACTAAATTGCTTCTGAAAGCTCTGATACATTGTAGAAAGTTTTTAGGGACAGATAGCAAGTAACTCACTAGTTACCACAAGTTTAGACTTCAAACTTGGTAATTTAAGACTTTCTGAAATTATGGTTTACTAGATCTATATATGGAGTTCAAACTAAAAACTTTGCTGCAAAGCCTTCATTTAGTCTCCTTTAAGTGTGGTTCTGGAAGGAGCTGGCAGGTCATCCTATAACATGGAAACAGACACAGCATTTAAAGTTTTTAAAAGTCATCCAAACAGCCTATACATTGTGAAACATACCTACAAGAAAATACCTGCTCTGCTTCTAAAGTAACAGAACTTCTCCTGCAGAACTTCCAGATCCTCTCACTGATCACTACTAGCTCCATTTTGTCATTCAACAAATCATCTTTCTTTCACAAAACCTATGGAATGTGGATAGAGACTATTTCAGCACAGTCCCAAACAAGTCAAATTTTACTGTTTATTTTCAGCACATTCTGATGAGGACCTAAATCACACCAGTGCTGATTAAAACAAGTCACTTGACTGTATCTGATCCATTAATAGATTCAGATCCTGGGTTTGCAAGCAAATGTGTCAATGGAACTGGTAGAAACAGCACACTCCAAAACATATTTTCTCAAGACATAGAAGGTGACCCAATGGCACAGTAGTAGCATTCAGGTATGTCAGTCTTTAAGACTAATACCAAAGATAAATATATTCTCTACAGTATCAAATCATATACTTCAGAGATTTTATTTCTTTATCTGATAGCATAAAGCCTATGCTGGAAGACATTCTTAAATGGTTAATGGTCAGTGTAGCACAGGAGGAAAGGACACAACCAGACTAACTTGTCTGAAACTTTCACTCAGCAATCTGCAAAAGCTAAATACATCTCTCAGCTTTAGATGCTGGTAAGAACTGTTGCTTCCTTATTGATTACACATATTTGGTTTGTGAGGTTGTTTGATTTGTTTGCTTTTAGTTTAATTCTGAGTATACAAATAAGCTAAGTGAAATCAGATTTTTCACCATATAACTGGATTTGAGTTGTGCTTCCTACTGCACCTTTTAGAAGGCCATAAGAACATACAAGAAACCATATACTCAGCACAGCTTAAAGACCAAAGCTACAGCAATGCACCTTACAGTCTACAACAAGAAATGTCTTTTTCTAGACTCATATCACAGATAGGAGAGCAGACATAAGCACATGGCCTCTGGAAACACAAGGGTACAAAACTGCTTTCTCTCTCTCTCCTCCCACCCGACTTTATTTCTCTTTATAAGAGAAAGCACTTATCAAAAGACATAATGCGAAATAACGGCAGTGTATTTTTTCGGTGTATTGCATAGATTAAGATAACACCGCATTAAAAAAAACCAAAAAACCCACTTCACAGAAGACCCTGTGCCAGCGCCCGCAGTCGCTCCCAGCCGCCCGCGCCTCAGCAGGGCACAGCCCCGCGCCCCCAGGGGTGTGCGAACGGAGCCTCAGATGTACGGAAACTCACGTGTGTGTTTTTGTACGCGCACCTCCATGGCTGCACACACCGCGACGTCTCTCCGGACGGAGCGGCAGCGCTGCGGGACCGGGGCTGCGCTCCGGGCGCTGCCCGCTCTGCTCACCGGCACGGCCCG
>VZTN01033043.1:228012-252275 GCA_013400515.1 Erpornis zantholeuca | reverse complement strand
TCCGGCCCCGCCCGCCCCGCACCTGCCCCAGCGAACGGGACAGCTCGCCCAGGCCTTTGCTTCCTCCCCGGGGCCAAGGTTTGGCTCTCCCCCGACACGGGCGGCTACGGAGAGCGAGACGCCCGAGTAAGCGGGAGCTGCACTAGTCTAAATGGCTATGCTGCCCGAAAAGCCCATCAGAAAGTCCATCATCATTCACGTATTGGCAAACAAATGCAAAACCCAGCTAAAATTGCAGTAATTTCTGCGACTAGATCCGGACAGCACAGACAGGTAGAGCAACACACGTAGCTGTTCTTTGAAACAGTGTAAAAAGCACTTCACACCCAACACTGAGATACAGAAACTTTGAGGCTCATGTCACCTCCAGCGGGCAGGACTGAGCACACACAGCTTTGCAACTAAGGACAAGTCGAACTCAAAAGTAGAAGGTAGTACAAAACCAAATTTATCTGAAGCCTGTGATCAGATGGATCTGACCCATTGCCACCTACCTGAATCATTTACTGAGGTCATACATATGAGATCCATGTAGTGCAGGGCGAGGCACGGGTCTGCTCAGAACTGGAGACCTGGCAAAAAGAAAATCTCAGCAGAAGACTTCTGCCCCACTTCTCAGAAATCCTGGTAACAATTACAGCACGTAACCTAAGGTGTAAGGTACAGCCTTGCACTTGAACATTATCTCTGAAATGCCAAACAGACTCTATTCCAACATTTTTTTTTCTGTTTTAAGAAAAAAAAAAAAAAAAAAGGAAACACCCCACAATAAGAGCCCAAAACCTTACAAACCCTGTTCCCCTCCCTTGAATGCTTGCCTTGAAGATGGCTCAGGAAATTTTCTTCTCTTCCTTCCTGCCCATGTCTTTCTAATGCAAGCTTCTCACTATCTCATGCCTTTCTCTCCTCCATTTGTTAAGTCCTATAAGCAATTAGCAAAAGCTTCTTATTCCCACAGAACAAGGCTATGAGAGGCAACAGCCCTTTTTCAGAGCACTTTGCAAAAGTTTATGTTCCAGTTCTGCTTCCATTACTGTGCATCACCTCCTTAGCAGCTGGAGTGGGACCACGTCTCAGTCAGCAACTGTGTTCAAATCTGTATTAATGTGCAGAATTCAGAAACAACATATGCCAGATTTCCTGTTAAGTTTCACCTCTGCGGAATAGAGAGCCAGTAATAGCCTCCAGCAAGTCTCTTATCTTTTATTCCAAGAGGAAAAAACTCAGAACACCAGATGGTGAAGATAAAAATTGGTTTCTACAGCACATTAGTGACCTGCTCTAATATGGTAGGGCTGAAGCAGGAGTCTAGCTAGCAATCATTTCATATGATTTAAACCATAAAAAAAAAAAATCAATACAGGGTAAGAAAGCTTTATGATTCTATTACAGAAATTAAGTCTTAAAATCAGTTAAGAATTATTAAGTATTCTCTGCATTCCTTTTGTTGATAATGCTTTCCCTCCTTCCCTGAGGATTCTCTCACAAACAAGCATTGATCTGAGCAATGGTTTTGGCAGGTGACATTACATGTCCTACTAAACTGGAAAGAGAGAGTTGGAGCTTGAGTGAGTAGCTCCTGCACCATGGCTCAGTGTCAGGACTATGGGAGGGTTCCTCACCTGCTTTAGGAAAGAGAAGTACCAGGCCTCTGGAGGTGATGAGCCTGTTCCCTCGTCCATACATTATATGACTAATTATCCACATACATGCTTTAGTATCTGCTTTTGTTGGGTTCAAGTCTCTAACCCAAGATTTTTGTAAGTACTGGCAGAGGGCAGAGGAGAAAGGAAAACAAAATTCATTTTCAGACATGATGGAACTGTTTGATTTAGAAAGAGGCACTCCAGAAAGCTAACTAGTAAAATAGCAACCAATTCAGAAAACACCAACGTGTTGTACATAACCAAGTAGATAGCACACTGTAAGGGACAGGGGGACCTTGGCAATCAGTTAATGCTGATAATTCTGCAGTCTGCAGAAGAGTTTTTGGGTTATTCAGGGCCCCAGAGCATATACCAAAAGACTAACACTGACCCAAACAAATTCTGCAGATAAACACTAGGAGAAAAGTTGACTCTTCTGTCAACAGTGGAAGACAGTAATTCTCTGTTCTAGATCACACAATTGATGAAAAGACAATGACAGAAAATTTTTGCTAAGACCACAAAGCCTTGGTTATCGGTAGCAATTTCAGTTATAGCTACAAGCTGCACTGAGATAGGTCACAGCCACGCATTGCTCAGACTGGGATGGGAAAAATATTTTCTGTCCCAAATATATTCCAGCAACAGAAGCATTAAAATGTGCAGAGTCTGGATGCATCGAAATACTGACACCAGAAAGTCTGTCCTAGACACCTATCTGCAGCCCAAGCAAGGCAAAATGGCATTCACTTTCAACAACCACAAAAAAAGTTTAATCGTTATGAAGGTAAACACCAGGCAGGAGATTGAAACAAACAAACAAACGGCAAAAAAATAGAAAAGCTGCCACTCATCTCACTCATACCAGGACAGCATTTTGCATTACCTTTGCCATTTGAAACACTAACAAGCCAGAACTTGCAGAGAACACTGTTAGTAGTTAACACACAGCAAGACCTAGTCCTAGGCAACACACTGACATCATGTACTAAAGAGTGGTTTGTTAGAGAGCAAAGAGTGGAGAGACAAAAGTGGAGCATCTAATATAATAGTACAGCCACCCCAGGAACAGTCAGCATTCCTGAAAGTTTCCAGAAGTACCTGGTTAGCATCCACGCACTACTATCCTGGAAGTGCTTTAAAGTTCCCCAAAGCCCTCGGTTCTCACTGAAAAGAGTTTTTAAAAAGGCAAGGGGAAAACAGAAAATACAATCTTTATAGCTGACCATCCCAAAGACAGATACAAAGTCACCAGAACAAACCAACTGCAAGACTCAGTTATTCCAATTAACATGTGCTTGAAATAGAAGTAAAGCTCCATGGCACTATTTTTGCCTGAATTTGTCCTCTGTATTATGACAGTACAACACTATAACACTACCAAAAAAAAAAAAAAAGAAATCTTTTCAGCAGCCTTCAGATAATGCTTACCTTGAAAGTTTCCAACCATACAAAAAAGTATTTAACTATAGCTAAAGCAGTAAGTTTAATCTGGACACAGTACAAATCAATATTGTGGGTATAATAGAAAAGACAGCCAAAAAAAAAGGTAACAAATTGCTTTTTAATAAAGCTGTTGAAGAAAAGACTGTGACCTATAAGTGGTTTGTGTTAAAATTATATACAAGAGGGAGAAGAGCAATTATTTTCCACTTTTGTGCAGCTTTTTAGTTTTACATAAATTTAATTCAAATAAATAAAATGTGCCAAGTAGAAATGACAGGCTGGATGCATCACTTTAAGTGAAAAACTCCTCCCTTCTTGACTTCCCTTTATTTAATACTTTTTAACACAGGATTATTTTCATGTAATTCTTTTTTGTATTAACAGTTGATTCACCACCATTTTCCTTCCTCCTCAAGGTTATTAGCAAACAGAGCTTTGACAATGCTCAAGGATCAGTCTTCTCTAAAATTACAAAACTTGAGGCAAGAATACAGAGTTCTTCACAGCTCTCCTTCAGACACAGCTTCTGGGCTCTCCTGATGGTCAGCCAGCTGATGTCACATTAATAGTTTTCTTCCCCCAAAACCTTAATTAGCCAAGACTAGCCTGTTCATGAGGCAGATCCAGATGATGGGTTCCACTGCAATTTGGAGAATTCTCCATACAACTATGCTTTCTTTGCATATATCAGTGGCAAATTTCAATGTGCAGCCATCAATTAATAAGTATCAAGTTGTCATCACTCTGTTGTCTGCAAAGAAAAAATTCACAATTCTTCATTCAGCAAGAAATGGAATAGGAAACATATAACCTTACAAGTTGAGTTTTGATCCTTCTGTTCCTCTGCACTCCCATTTTAGCAACAAAACTCTAACACCTGCACTGGTTGTAAAATGATGTAAAAACTGCTACAGCAGCAAAAGATCTAGATTTTCACTCCAACTACTAGGCTTGTGCCCTCAGTACTGCACAGCATTTTACAGTGTGTATTTATTATGCTAAAGGACACAAAAATCCCTTATTCAGCACAATGACTTGCAGGTGAAACCCGAAGCTGGACCTGGGTGAAGTTCTTGATAACTAGTTGGCTTTCATGTGCCCTCAGCCACTGCTGGGATATGTGCCCATCATCATCTCTCATGCTCCTTTTTGGCTACAAGGTCCCCCTCTGCCAGGGGATAAAGTTGTGCTTCACAAAAGCATCGGTATATAAGTAGACAACTATCCCCCTGCTAAAAGAGGATCTGTTACACCAGTTGTCATTAAGTGTTCACATTTTGGTCTGTTCCTTCCCCCACAGCCTGGCTTCCTTGCACAGTGCCCACAACCATTCTGCCCATGTGAATGGATTATCCTGGACTGCCTAGGGACAGTGACAAGGTCCCTCCTGTCTCAAACAGGGCTTCAGAAGTGTGTTATGTTGCCTCAGAAACAGAATTCAAAGAATAAGCTTTCAGGCCAGCAAGGACCAGGTGAGATGTTCATCTCTCATCACCACCTTGAAAAGGACCACTGCCACGATGTCTACAAGACATTTACCACTGTGTTTCCAATATTCTGGCAGATGGTATTCAAACAGTTTGTCTCAGACACAGCACAGCTTTGGGATTAAGCACCAACCTCAGGCTGAATCACCCTCTCACCTTCTACTATATTCTAAGCTCAGTAGCAAGGCTTTTTAGAAACAGACAACTTGCAAAACCCTAAGCAGCAGAGATTTGGTTTGCTCCAGAACCCTTGGTAGTTTCATTATGTACTCCATAGTCTCAACAGCTTCTGCATAGTAGTTTTCATAAGAGAATGAAGAGAATTAAAACATGTTTAAGCTCAGAATTGCTGCCTTTGCATCAGGACTACTAATCTAATGTGAAGTAAAGTACAAGAGGAACAACAGCACACAGATATTACACAGGCTGAATTCTGCATACTTTGGCATTTGTGAAGCAGCATTTTGCAGTGAGAAGCTAAGTGTTGTACTTCTCAGGAAAACACTCATTAAAAACACCCTACTGACCTCCTGCAGCAGCAGATGAATGGAAAAGTGCTGTCTTTTCTGTAGCCAGCACTGCTATGGTCTTTTAGAAATTCATGTAAATCTGTTACTGGAAAACCACTTTGTTGGTATTTCTGAAAGAAAAAGTATTTCAGTTACAGCACATGAGAAGTTACTGGGATGAAACATTCTATAATTTCCTCTAGAATGTGACAGCAAAACCAGACTATTTGGTTCATATGTTCAACATTGCCATAGGAAGGAAAAAACCCATCCTAGAAACACTACACAGCTTGCTTTGTTCCACCAACAATATAAGTGACAGAAAATTCACATTGTTCACATATTCTATTATGGTTTTTCTGCTGCTCACAAGGGCAAGCAAGTGATCTTAGGCAACAATGGCATTGATTCTCCCTTGTTCACAGTGAGCTGCTGTGCTCACTGCGAGTGGCCTGAGCTCCTTTTCCCCAAGAACACTAATGCTGGATTTGAAGGGCCCCAGTGTGGCTATTCAACATTGCCATGCTGAAGAAACGCTATGAAGAAAACAAGTTCAGCATAGTGAAACAGCTCCCAATTGATCTGTGTGAAATGCTCAGAGGGAAGAGTAACAGTAAAACACCATTTTGCAGGTCAGACCTTCCAGTAAACTCAAAAACACAATTAAGTTGTATTTTGAGGTGATTCGAAAATGAAGTTCTTGCTTGGTCTGGAAGTTGTAGTTTATGTCAGACCAGCCTTATTCTGACACCAAGATGAGAATGAGATGAGAGCTGAGGTTCTCTGTGATTCTGTGAAGAATCCACACTGCCTTCCCACTGAGGCTACCAGGAGCACAAAGGGCAGAGAGCACTTGAGGTCAAGAACTGAAGGTAGTTACCGAAAACAGGTTCACTTTCAGACAGTCCATACTGGAAATGGATGGCACAATTTTAACTTAAGTGAGAAGTAGTGCATCTTTCAGAAGATATTTCCTTTTAACCACACATTTCCAAGCAGCACATTAAGGAGGCCTGGACACCTAAATGACTTTAGAGTTATCTGCTTGAGCCTTTCCAAACTCCTGCCAAAGGCATGTCTCTGAGATGTCAGCAAACCCAGTCATCCTTTCAATTTTGTCACAGACTAAATGAAAATATTTTAATCTCATCACACATCAGAACTTAGAGTAGATGGTATGGTGTTGAGCAATTAACATGAATGAATACAAAACTGATTAGAAGCATAGCAGAAAACAAATGCTTTACCTTTATGGTGTCATAGGAGTCAGTAATGAGTGCAATAAAAAGGCTGAGGATCATGTATATAAACAGACTAATGAAGGAGTACAGATATAATCGGCTGAACATCCACACCAGTGAACTCTTCTGCTGGATTTGAGCAAATGTTGCAAACATATCATCACCATTGACCAAAGAAAACAGACATTCAGCCACCGTGTTCAGATCTTCAAACTAGAAAATTAATACAAATTATTAGTAAAAGATGAAGATCAATAAAAACACAAAGTTTGAATTTTACTCAAAGGAGACAAAAACAGCCAACCCAGGCAATCAAACGCTACCACACTTTCCTGTATATTCAGGTCAAAATACACATGCCAGTAATAGAACCATGTACAGATATCATCTTACCTAAGCATAATGCATCAACATCAGAATATTTATTACCAAGAAATAAAATTTGCAATGTTCAACAGGCAAAACAGTCAATAACTGACAACCACAGAAAGTTACTGAATTATAAGGAATTTTGGACCTGCAGAGAAGTATAATTCCATTTCCCATAGCACTGCTGAAGTGATTTCACAGAATCTATGTAGTAAATTAGTGGTAGTATGCTGGGAACACAATCCACATCCTCTGGCTTCCCAGCTCTGCAGCATTACTGCAGTATGGGCAATAAATCAATGCTGTGTTAAGGGGCTAGAGTCAGCATATAGCCTTCACAACTCAAATGGTCTAAACTGAATTAAAACAATCTGTCACTCAGAAAGCCCTCTCTGAGCTGTAAATACAAGCTATAGCTGTATTATGAAGCTACTGGAGCACACCCTGCACAAAAATCACGGTTTCATTTCAAGGACATTCTCTTAAATTCCAATTCCACATCCCCAACCTGAAATGTGTCTTGAGGCTACACTCCATTCAGGTACCAGGTGAGACCATTTCCCCTTTTGCTCTGCCCTTCCAAATAACTGGATTTGCTAACTATAATTAACTGGACAATAAGAATTAATAGCCACATTAAAACATTGTGCATTATCAATGCACTAACACAACTGTGGCCCCATATTGAAAACAAGATGTCAAAAGGCATATGCTTGTAAGGAGAATATATTGGTGCACAGGAACAGCAGGTTCACTTTACACCTATGACTTATTTTATTATTTTTATTGAATTTTAAAGCCATTGTGAAACTCAGCAGGACATTTTCTGGGAAGAAAGGGGTCATGGCACAGGTAACTTCTGAGCAACTCAAGTTTTGATGCACTGACACAGAGAAAGACCTGCTAAGGACTACTCACTTGGAAGCCCCTGGACTGACATAGCACAAAATGCAGGATATACCCACTCCTTCTCTCTGACTACAGCAGAGGATGTATTTCTGTATTTTTGAGCATAAGGAGTTCTCCAGTGCTTCTGCACATTGGGGAAGACTCTTCCCATTTCTTACCAGGATGGCTCAGGTGGCTGGAGAGCCCCGGGAAGCCAGCCCTGGGCTGGCCTGCCTTGCACAGTGCCACATTGCCTTCCCACGGGACACTGGGGAACTGGCAGGAACAGGAATCCTCCACAGCTACAGCTGCTTTCCTTGACATTGTTATATGATATTTAGGCAAGAGGTAACATTTTCATGGGTAAGCATGTTGTCGATTCTTCTTCCTTTGGCTCAGATAATGTACTTGTTGCAGGGAAGTTACAACAGTAATTATACTGTGCCTGTTATAAACAATTGAGCCTCTAGTGTGCCAAAGGATCTCCCTGCATCCAGCATTCCACAGAGAAATGTATTGTCATCAACTTGGAACATGTGCAGACTGAATACCTACATTGCTCAAAGGAGAGAACCAAAGTAAGTTAGAGCAACCCAAGCTCTGGGGGCAGAAGAAGCTGAATCAAGCACTGCAGCATGTCTCTGTTACATGTACACTGTGTGCAACCAGAGACCAAGAATGAGAAATCATACATTTGTTAGTTATTAACAGACATTCAGAATTTGTCACAACAGGACTCTGCCTCTGTTCAAACTGCCACATAGAGCATCTGCCAAGAGGAAAAGCAAACGAGCTTTAGGGTTGTCTTGGCTTGTATTCTAGAATATACAAAGACTTACTCCTGCACCCAGGTTTCAGACAAGACATACCAGGCACACACTTTGATACAAACATTAAGAAAACAAACAAACAAACCCACAACACGCCCCCACACAGGAAGCAAAGCAAACAAGACAAGCATTCATCCACCCCTTTATGAGTCACAATTTAGGAGCTGAAGTTACATGGCACGGGAATGATTTGGAAAAACAAAGCCAGAGCCAAGGAGATTAAAAAAAAAAAAAAAAAGTTACAGGAAGCTATTTCGTGCCTCTTCAACCCAATTGAGCTGGGATTGCCGGAAGAGGGCGGAAGAGACACAGACTAGTGCACGTGGCCTGGATTAAGCATCCCTTCATCACAAGCACAGCCTGACTTCAGCACAAGCATCACACTGACTTCAAGCACACAGTAAAAGCAAGAGTAGTTATTTTGTTAAAAGGAGTAGGTAGAAGAAGGTACAGATGGAATGAGAAACACTCCCAAGTTCACAGCACAGCTTTTAAACAAACATTTTCATTTAAGACACATTTCTGTTGTTTTGACTAGGAGCTATACATACACACAGATATTTTCATCACTACACCACAAAAGGAGTGATACTGCTGATGTACCTTTTCATGATAAGGTCCCAGGACAATCCAACCACAGAAAGTATAGCCAAGATAGATCATCCCAGCACAACAACAAAACCTCAGTACTTTCGGCAATGACGCCTGCATAGTTAAAATAAGCACCTACAAGTCAGAGTGGAGCAAAGAAGAAAGGGAAAAAGGCAAAAAATTAGGCAAAAACCTGACAAGTATATGTCTGTATATAGATATGCTTTCATTGTTAGACATTTGATTCCCTCCTTACATTGTAGGTTTGAAAATATCCCAGGTATCTGATGACTCCAACCCAGACAAACAAAGTTGATGTTCCAAGTAAAATGCTGCAGACATCATAACTTGTGAGGTTCTGAGGGATCCAAACAGAGCAGGTGTCAAGTTACAAAGCAGTAGGTATGTCATCTTGACAGCTATTCAAGTTCCAGCAGTTCAATCAAACAAAGCAGGACAGTCCAATACTGAAAGCCTGTTGCTACACCACAAAAATCAATGCGAACTGCAGTTATTTACTGAGATAATTCAAACACTACAGTGCTGCAAA
This sequence comes from Erpornis zantholeuca, assembly GCA_013400515.1. Classification (NCBI taxonomy): domain Eukaryota; kingdom Metazoa; phylum Chordata; class Aves; order Passeriformes; family Timaliidae; genus Erpornis; species Erpornis zantholeuca. The sequence continues at coordinate 242,718 of VZTN01033043.1, read as the reverse complement.
TGAAAGTAAGTCTATGCTGATAGTCTTGAAATTTTGCATAAAGTGCAAAGTCTGGAAGAACAAAAGCTCTTAATTTGGTTACGACATAGTTTCAAAATTAGATTGAATAACTCAAATTTTGTCTAAAAAGAAAGTTACTGTATGCTGTTGTTAGGCAAAGAAGCTCTCATTCACTATTTAAAAAAACACGAGCCATCATTTACATGAAAAGTGAGCCCTGGGACTACAGCCCTTTCCATGCTTATATGCATTTGCATCTCTGAACAGGTTCTCTGCCACCAGTTCAGAACCTGAACACTGTTTATACTACGGTGAAGTTTACAACCAGATCTACTTGCACTTTGCTTTAGAAAGCAAGAACTGGTTGCAATAACTGCAAGAGAGCCATTTAGCTCAAGTTTTCCTACCCTCAATCCCCACCTCAATCTACAGCCAGTGATTTCCAAGCGCTTCCTGTGAAGGCCACTCTGGGATCTGCCCTTTGAGCCTCAGTACACATGAAGCAGGAGCAGCACACCACCTACTCTGCTCTTCCCAGAATACAAAGTTTTGTGAACTCATGAATTGTTGACATACATCTATTGATGATTTAAAAAAAAGCCAAACTGAAAAAAAAAAAAAAAAAACACATCAAACCAATCCCAAAAGCCTCCTGAAGAGCTCCCAGCTGGACAAAGCACATTGATTTCAGCAAGCCCAGGCAGGGAGGTCAAGGATGAGCAGGTGACACTGTCTGTGCCTATGCTTGCCAGGAAAGCGAGCTGAGACAGCTGTGTTTGCAGACCCACGAGCCATCAAGACCCCTGTTTCATTCAAGGGGATGACTTGTGGTTTCCCTGTACTGTGTGTGCTACTACTCCTTACAGAATTAAAAACTCAAATTGTGGGGTCTTTCTGTTACGAGCTGTCGACTCACAGGTCCCATACCAGGGATTAGGGGTCTTAGCACTGTGAAATAAGATGTTTAAATAGCTTACATGGTCTTACTAGAACACTTTGGGCAAGAGTGACTGAAAGCAGTTATTAGATAAACTAGTACTAGGAAATGGACTAAAAAAAGCAAACAGATGACTATTGATTATTACAGCTAACTTCCACTTGTCCTCAAGTTAAAGCACATTACACATGGTTGTAGAAAGATTAGTATTTTAGCTGAAGTATGAAATTCTTACCTTGGCTTTTATTTCCATTTTTAGGATTGACCCAATGATTGTCATCACATCACTGATAATTACCAGGACATACCACCCATTTAGGAACTCCAGGCGATCAGCATAGCAGACACGGCGCTTGTATTTCTCCAAGAAGAAAGTCACAAATCTCTATTGGCAAGCATTTAGATATTAAGTTTCGGGTCACCCAAGATGAAAAACACGGCAATGTTCAAGTTTCACACACCCCCTCTTCCTATAGTAGTCACCAAAATAGTAGTTTAAAGCTACTTCACAATAGCAACAGATATAAAGAGGAAAAAAATTTAAGATGGATTTAGGCCAGAAGAAATGAACTTTCCACAAAACACCTAACTTCATAACCAATCCCCACTAGCCTAACCATGGGCTGTTATCCCCTTTACCATAGGTTCTATCTACCTCTAACAGAGCAAGGCCACCCAGCCAAAGAAAAGAAAAAGAACCCAAATACAACTACAGGGCAAGAACTCTCACTTCCACTAGAGTAAACAGTATCACCTCTATGCCCAACACTGCCCATCTGCTTTTGCTTGCTCTTTTTGCTCATGAATAAATGTAACATGCCTATTTCTGAGAGCAGTTTGACAATGCCTCTGTTGAATTTTGTCCTCTCCACTCTTGGTCTTGTTTCCAAGCTACAAAAAGGATATATTGACCAAGATAAACAAGTGTTTTCATATCCTACCTACCCTGGACTCTTCTTCTAACTCTCATAAGCCATATGCTTACAAAAAAAAACCAAAAAAACAGCCAGAGTCAGACCATTTGCTATGCTTTTTTTCTCCAGTTAGAGCTGGCTTTGAGGAATGTTCATTAAGGCATTATTTTATGACTAGACCTCTATGGGAATTCTACTCTGAAGCCAGGGAAGAAAGAATTCGTGGTTTGGAGGTGCAGAACACATTGCCTGTTTGCAGCACAAAGATTCAGAAGTATTTTTGTCTAAATTCCTGGGGGGGGGAAGTCTCCTTCTTTTGCCCTTGAGAGATACAAGAAAATACTTCCTATTACAGCACTACACAAAGGGAAATGAAACACATTCAGTTAGCAATTGTTCACTGAGATACCTACATCTCCTTTCTAGAGATAACAGGAAGTGAGGGACATCTTGCAATAGATTTACTCAGTTTAATACTCCGTGTTTCAAAAGGTGCCCCTACAGGAGACCAGCAGCACAGAAGGCAGGGACCAAAAAACCATTAAGGTCATGAGCACTGTGCCTACCTTTTGTAGTCTCCAGGCAAGAACAATAGAGCGTGTGCAGAGGATGAGAGAAGCCAAGCAACTTAATATGACAAATCCATCAAAGACTAGAATATACTGAGTGTTTTTCTGGAGAACTGTAAGGAGTTGAGGAAATTAAGTAAAGTTAGTCTTTTCACATCTCTTTTAATGCAAGTTATGTGACATTTTGTAATAATTTGTGCTCAAATACTCTCATCCCATAAAAAGGTAGGTTATAAAATATATTCTTCCTGCAAGCATATCTTGAACACAGCTTGGCAGAGAATTACATCAAGTCATGGAAACTGGGCCACAAGAATGAAAAGTATGTTCAAGTTCTTCAAAATAAACCCAAAAATGGGTATGTTAATACAGGTACCCTCCTTTTTACCTGTCCATCTGTGCTTCCACAGTGTTACAACTGTGGGGAAAAAAAGGGCAATACGAGGCAAAAAAAAAAAAAGCATATTTGGTCTGTATTAACACCATTAAATAAAAAAAATTCCCACCTTAGTCCGCAATAAGAAACCTGTTAGACTTCCTGTACTGTTTTCTTTTCATCCACAAGTTTAAAAGCCATCATATGAAAGCAAATTAGGCATCTTCCTTTGCTTCCTCACAGCAATTGTCCCTATCTTTTCCATAACATACATTTTTAACTATATGAAATAGTGGCCAACACTCATTTTTAATTGTTGCAATAGCCCTTCAGCTTGCCTTTATTACTGAATTATGCATGCTCCCTCAGCCGGTTATTAGACACAAAATAAACTACTCAGGAGCAGGTAGTTGAAAGACAGCCACGAGAAATTACTGGACAGAGATGCAAGCCAAGGCACTTTGAGGTTATTCAGAATATCCTACAAATTGCCACTTGAATGTCAGTACAACGTGGCATTATCAGAGAAAAGCTGGCTTTACTCATGCATAAGGCAGGCCACTTGATTTATTAATCAAGATACTATATAACACACTGAAAAATATTGCTCCATCACAGTCCTTTACACCAAGTCAAGACATGGGGGAAGAAGTTGCACGGTGCTGTCACAGCTCCTATTCCTTTAAGAGACCTTTAGTGCACATTCCTGAGCTGTCAGACCAAGCCTTAACACTACAAATGCCTGGCAGATGCCAGACTTTGCTCATACACACCATTTAATCTATCAGCAAAAAAACCCCACCTAGATGAAAAATCAACCTTCAGAAATAGTACACTTCAATCAGTTAGAATAAAAAAAAAATGAAAGCTGTAGAAGGCTTCAGTTGGAAATTTACCCAGTGCTAGTGGATTAAATTGAGTCATCTCAGAGCAGCACAATTAAAAATCTATGGAGGAAACATTCAGTTAGCTCACTGCTAACACACAGTGGTACGCAGAGGTGACTGTGTCATCTCACAACACCCTCACAAAAGGAATTATTTCCCAGCTCTTGATTAGCAAGATGTAATGAATTGCATTAGGCAAGTTGCAGTGTTTTAAGGGTGGAAGGATGAACAGGCTGGGGAATGTCTTGCTGGACAGACTGACACAGACCAGGGAAGACAATGGGAGATGCATAACTGCTGCTATGCAAACACACATGCACCATACTTACCAGAGTTAAATATGTGCCAGTCTTTGCATTCCTGAATGTCAGTGTCACTATCAAAATAGATCTTGATTTTTCCACTGTGGGCTCTATTATTGAAAGTTATCTGAAAACACAGAGCTATATCAGAAACAGGACTAGCAAGATTTCATTCCAGAAAACAAATCCTGCTAAGTGCTTTGGACATAGCATGCATTAATGTTGTTGATCAGAGAGTTGTCACCACAAATGATGGTGCAAACATAATTTGAAAAGATGACATGTATTGCCTAACAAGCAGTATTTCAAGAGGCCAAACTTCACATTTAATATTTAGATGAAGAACAATTCCTTATCCCTTTCTCAGGTTATGAAGTTACTGACTGGAATACATTCTAAATCAACACTGTCCCATGGCAACACCATTTCATGAGCCTAAGGGCCAGGCCGTGCTCAGCTGCGTTTCCCCTGCAGTCTAGATATGAGGATGACACCTACAGCTTAGCCTAAGCTCTCATTGCACATACAGTGTTGGAAGTGCCACAGCCCATACTCACTCACAGTATTTTGAAATGCATAGCAGTCAGGTAGTTCTCGGGCATGGATTGTCTGTAGAGCAATGCCTTTCAGCTTGAAGGAGATTTCAATCTGTATAAGCCTGGATATTTGAAAAAGCATACAAATATATTTAAATATCACAAAAATATACACAAACTGCACAAATCAGAGTCAATCAGAGTCATTTCATATTAATATGGTGGACTCTGATTTGTGCAGTTTGTGTATATTTTTGTGATATTTAAATATATATGAAAGGACAAGTTGGAATAATTTAAAAAATCCCCATCACTGTACCTGTAAAATTCAAGATTGAAAAAAGAAGAGTTCAGCTTCAGTTCTACCTTCTTACCAGTTAGTTCCTTTGGCTTTAAAAGGATACATTCTGGAAAGACAAGAAGAAAATATGTTATCATAAAAATTTCAAATTGAAAGTAGAATTAAACTGAGATAATCAGTGTGCATAGCAAGTTCTAATCAGGCAAAACATTAATTTTGTGCAAACCTATTCAGAGGCCCAACTAGTGGGGTCAGAAGCAGGTTTGTGTACTAATTCTTGAGCCAGGACTCAGCTCTGAGAAGCAGAAAGAACACCCACCCATGGAAGGTACTGAACAGCATCCAGAATTCTGTATTTGAACCTCCTGCACAGAGGGGGAAGAAGTATATTTAAGCAAAAGAACAACAAAACACCACCTCAGCATCAACTACAAAGAGCTCCAAAACCTGCTAGTGACAGTGGTTGAAGAGAGCCTCTTATAATCACAGCTGTCACTTCTAGGTACTAAAAACCAAGAGGGAAATAGGCAGGAAGCAGGGTAATGTTCCTGTGATTGCCACATAAAAAATACTGGTTTTAAGGTTTAGAATTTAAGTACTCCACAGCGAGAAATTTTAAGTACAACAGTACTGTACCTGTTTCAGTAGAAACATCTATGTTCAGTGTATCATTGGAAGGAAGCATTGTGCCTCTCTTGTACTGCTGTTTACAGATTTTTAAACCTGATTCTTCATGTTCATAGCCAAGTGTTCCCAGGGATATGTTCTTTAAATGCCTGTACTAGATTAAAAACAAAAACAGAATTAGAAGTTGGAGAAAGTCACCTTTATTGCATTGGATAGTAAATTGAAACCTCAAAGTTATCAATACAGGTTTTTCAATTTTAAGAAAAACCTTTACTTCCACACTCAATTTACAGACAAGAGGCCTGCTGGCCACTAATTAGTGATCAGCATCCTGGTGACATGGTGACCAGGAGCCCTGGGCCTACTGGGCTGCCTGCAAATGATCACCCACATGTCAGACAGCTGTTAATTCGATGCCTGGCAGAGACCTCAGTGCAGTATTACTGCTAACCACACAACCCCCAGGGATATGTCTTCACCTCATGAAGGTGATAGTTTTCACACTACTTGAAACTTGATCACTTTACATGTGATCCACTTCATGATTCTTATCAAATCCACACCAAGATCAAAAGCAAAGCAGCTCCCTGTGCGACTGTAGAAGAGGGAAGCCATGCATGCTCTACTAACCAGCACCCAGGGAACACATGCAGACCTCAAGCAGCCTCCAAAAGTAACTTAACCTGCCTGCTTTACACAAGCACAGAAGCAGCTAAAAACATGGCTGTGAGGAAGGCACTTCTTTTTCCACTTACTCCAAAATACAGCACAAGCCACCTTTTTCATTTGCAAGACCGGCTTGAAAGCAAGAACTAAAAGTGGAAGCAAATAAAGCTGTGCCAAACCAAGCATTGGCCAAACATAGATCAGCCCTGAGCAACACCAAGAACTACATTCCAGGCCAGTCCTCTTCTGATTTGCTTTCCACACAGCCTTGATGTCTACTGGAAGCAGGATATAGCCTCTGGTCCCTGGACTCACCTTCCAGTCCTGCACAAGTGAGGCAAGACCCCAGGGCACTTCTGGTGGCCCTTGGCTCCTCAACAGCTGAGATCAATGACTAACCATGGAGGCAGCTGCCTGCCAGCTCAGTTTCCCAACAGCTAACACTGTCCAAGAGAAGCCAGACACGGCCTTTAGGGGAAGAAGGCATAAACACAAAGTAATTTGTTAGTTTTTATCATTACCTTATCTAGCAAGAGAGCTCAGGGCAGCGTACAGCAGTGGTCTGCTCTCAAGAAAGCATTTAACTTTCTTGGAGGTCTGAAGTAAATAAACATGGGAAGCCAGGCAAGGTTTCCTATTCCTTACAAATTTGTTCAGCTGACCTTGATAAAGATTAGTCTCTTTTCCCCTTCAATATGGATTTCTTTATTATGCACCATTCATTGACATCCTATTTCCCCCTTCCTATGGGCATTATGGCCAATAGCCCATCTCGTGAGGCACAACATCCCACCAGTCATTAACAACCACACACTCCATGTCCAGAGCTGGAACTGCAACAGAAACGACCACACTTCTATCCAAAGCTCTGCCTTGCAGTGCCACTTTGAGCACACAGCTAAGCTTGCAACAAGTTTAGACAGCCCAGGAGTAAAGCATGGATTCTGCGCCCTGTCAGAACAGTATCTGAACTCAGAGCAAGCTAAGGAAGCCACATCTGACTAAGGGGAGGTCAGGTGAGTGGAAACAGAAGTTAGTCACAGCTCATCACACCGAGGACATCTCCAGATCACTGCATGCAGCCGCTGCTGCCCCATCCATGTGTGCTCCCAGGCTCTGCCCTCCTGACAGCACAGCAAAAGGGGCTGGGCTACCCATATGGCACTTTCAAACTACACTTTGAAACAACAAACGCAAAATTCCTGTTTAGAAATTTCCAAGCAGCCTCAGACAGGGCAGGCAGCAGAATATCCTGGTCCTACAGCCTCTGCCACAGGGCAGAGCACAAGAGCAACAACTTCACACAGCTGCTTCATAATGGAAACTTCAGCTTGAACCCAGCAGTGAAGCAGGGGAAACCTGTGTATTCTTCCAAGTGTAAAAGTATGTTTGGACTTTTATGTTGCTGGTCTGTTTGGGTTTTTTTTTCCCAAAGTGTTAAAATATCTTTAGTGGTATATTACACAAAGGCCAAAATTCAATTTTTACAACTCCAGCTTTGCTGCGAACAACTACTATTTTCTCTAATTTCATATCCTTCCACTTCACCCACCCAATCATGCATTTCAAAAACACAAAACAGAACACCAACCCCCACATCTTCTAGTTGACCACCTCAAGAGAAAAAAACAAAACAAAACAACTTTTTGTTTAGGAGTCATCAAGATTGGCTCTTCCCACAAGGCACCCTCTAAAGACAGACACAAAAAGGCAACAGTAGTCATAATGTTCACCTGAAGGCATGCTCTTTAAATTCTTACACATCATAAAAATGTCTCAGAAATTCCACAGGACACTAAAGAACTCATATTTTGCAATTTAAATCTCCTTGAAGGACATGATTTATACCACACAGACATTTTATGAAGAGACCTTTTCCTGATGCCTGGCTCATTCTTGAGGATATAAAGCAATTATTGCTCTACTGTCTTGTATCTGGAATTCACCTCAGCCTTAGTGCCTACAAAAGAAGGAAAGTGAAACAAAGCAAGCAAGGAAAAAAAAAAGAAAGAAAGCACAGTTTATTGCAGAAAAAGTGGCAATATTGAGAGTTCAAAGAAAGATTGAGAAAATTACTTCACCATTCATTTAAAATGCCAGGAATGAGAGTCTTGGGTGTTGCCCAGCACATTTGATCTGCTGGTGGCTCTGCTGTTGCTTACAGGAGAGGACAGGAGAGCAGTGAGCCCGCACAAGTGGCTGCTGGAGAATGAGGTTTGCAGCCCTGCAACTCCCAGGTGCTGCTGGGCACAGCTTCAGGGGCAAGACTGCTTCAATCCAAGCACCAGAGCTCATGTGCCAGGGCCAGTGAAAATGAAAGATCATTTAAAGCCAGATTTTATTCACCCAGATTTTATTCAGTTTTAATAATTTCTGGGCTTACAATCATTCCCAACACAAGAGACATTTCATATTCCAGAGACTTTCATCTCATGACTTCCAAATGTATCAATGTTAAATACAAAAACATTTACTGAAGTTTCATCCTAGATTTATTCACACTTCTCTGAAAATTGTAAAGGGACTGCTCTTTAAAATACCATCCCTAACCAGAGTGAATGCCCCTACATTCCTGAAGTACCATATTCCCCATTTTGAGGCCTCCAGCACTCACTACAAAGCTAGAATTCAGGAGAGCTGTAAGGACAACTTTTTTTTAATACCATGCATAGGTGTATCAAGGCCCAAAGGTCTTCAAAGTAAGACCTAAACCAAGGTTCCAGTTCATGCAAGATGACCGATTTTCAAATTTTCTGGGTTTCGATATTAAGAACTACCTGAATAAAATTCTGGTTGGATTCACCTCCAAGAGACAAAAATTCAGCTACAACTCAAACTTCAGGACATCCCACCTACACTGATATAGTGAAATACCAAACTGAAATCCAAGAATAAAAACAGAAAACCAGAAACTTAGCAGAAGTTCATATTTAAGCTTCAGCTTTAACACAGTGATAAACATGCACTCACACTTACCTGATTAATAACATAAAAAATGCTATCATAAGCATCCTGTTGTGTATATATACTGCAGCTATAGTCATCTTCATCAGTTCCAGAATAGCCTTTCAGGAACAGGTGTTTAAAAGCAACTGTGTTTTCCTCTTTGAATGAGACCACCAGCTGGTTACTCAAACCAAAAAAAACAAGCTGACGAGAAAAAAGAAACACATTTGAATTTTGAACAGTGGTCATGCAGCAGCATTTTGGAAACAGCTTTCAATTACAGTAAATACAAAACAGACAGGTGCCTGTTGCTGTAACTCTGCCACAACAGGAGCAGAGAAACTGTTAACTAACGGCATAAGACTACCAAAGCCAAGGTTATCACATGCAGGGTAAGAGAAACAGAAATTAAAGTGCAGCAACTGAACAGACAGCTACATCATGTGCACCTTTTACGTACCATGGACCAACAACTCTAACTGGAACTTGCAAAAACCTCTGAGGAGGATGCAAACAGCAGACAAGCTAACTTAACAGCACAACCTGCTACCTCTGAAATGCTCTGCTTTGCTATGGACAAATTCCTGCACCTTTCCTACCTCTGGCATGGCACAGGATTAGAGCAAACCTATGTGGGACCCTACAGCAATAAAAAGCATCGCCTGCCTGAGCCAGGTGCTGCTTAAGGAGGCTATAACAAGAAGGAACAGCAGACAGCAGAGTTACTACTGAAGACCTGTGTTACCCTGCCATATGGACGTTCCCATTCCCACCACCAAGGAAAACATAAACAGAGCCTGGAAACTGCTTGGTTTTTCAGGAAGAGCTTCTTCACAGGCACAGTTGCAGGGGGATATCCCCAAGCCCCATCTATAGGCCCAACATCTGAGTAAAACCAAGGGCTGACAAGAAAAGTCTGAAGCAGCAGTCCAGAAAATCTTGTGGCCTTTGAAAAGCAAGCAGCAGAGCAGCCCTTCTGCTCACAAAGGACACTGAGAGACTGGGGCAGCAGACAGAAAAATGTCCAGTGATACCCCCAAGAACTGAAGTCAGTAGGTTAGGACAGTTGGCAGTACTGAACCTTTTCAGAGATGTGTGAAGCTGTATTTTGTATCACCATTCACATGCAAAGTTTACTGTCCTGTCTTTGAAGGAAGAGGAACAACCCCCTCATGAGGTGCAGCTGCTAGTAAAGAAAGCCAAGAAAACCCTTCCTTTCAGCTTACACTGTGCTCACACTGCCCACACCACCTCCTTCCCCCTCACACTTTAACACAATCCCTGTTCCCCATCAGCTCTAGCTCTACAAGTCACAATTGTGCCACCACTAGCATAAATAATGCATTTTAGTAGCTTTGCCTAGACAGACCAACCACTGCATCTCACTCCTGCCTGCAGAGAGAGGTGTGTCAGGATTTAGGCACAGCACAGCAGCAACCAGACTCCAGCCAAGCAGGGCCACAGAGCCTGACATAGTCAATAAAACACAGGCACATATAAGCTGGGGTTGTGCTTAATTTCATTCATAGCAGGCAACCCAACACAAACTAGGGATCCCACAACTCAGCACATATATTTAGCTGTTCTTGCAAACTGCAAGATGCCAGCCTTGCATTTTAAAAGTTCAGAAAAGTAATTTCTACCTATATGTGTGCCCCATTTTGCTTCCCTCCACATGCCAGTCACTATTAGTGGACTGTAAAATAACCAATTGCACTGTGGTTTAACCAGTGCAGTTTAAAAACACCCTCTTCTATGCCTCCATGTAGCATCTCAAACAGTACCTGACTTTCCAAATACATTATCTGACGGAGGCAAGGGACACATCCAATTCCTCTAGCCCAGTCATCCCATCACCATCAGAAACCATAGCATCTTCACACTGAACACGTACATTTCAATTTTCTGATTAGATATCAGGAACTATCACTTTTGAAACAGTCCAGTGAAACTGTAATCTAACAATGTGACAAGAAGCAGTACTGTGCAAACAAGCCTGAAGACAGTGCTGAATTTTGTGGGAAGAGTAATCTTCTTTAAAGTATTATGTCAAAAATAGCAAAATACCTGGTCAAACACTGCCCCAAAATCTCCAGGAGGCTTTCATAATTTATGTTACTCTTCCCCCTTGAAACACCTTTCGTAGTATTTCTTTTTTATTGGCTGAAGTGGGAAGTTCAAGCGGGTAACAAATATCCAGAGATGGCAAGGGCCCAGAAGCACAGACCTGCTTCTCTTGCACATCATTGCTATTCTAAGAGTAAAAACAAAGAATTACCTGTGTAGTAACCATAAGTATCTTCAAAATCTGCAAAGCCAGTTTCCATGGTATCTGACGTCTTGCTCTGTATTTTTCACATGGGTTCATGAAGTAAAACTTCAAATCCTCTTTCAAAGCCGTCTCTTTTAGATCTAAATCTGACTGAGTCGTCATATTTCTGTCATAAATAACACATTAATTAGAAACCAACAGAATGCTTTGGCAGACAATTTCCCCATTGCAGCTTCACCTCAGGGCACCATGACATAAAAGGACCAAAATGGTTCTGGGGTTATTTTACCAAAATGCAAAAATACTTCCCTGTGATCACATCACTAAAAATCATTCAAACACATCTGATCACTAAAACACACCATTGAGACAAATAATTAACAGGCATTAAATAAGAGGGTCTGTAATAGAAAGAAAAGTTGACTTGCTATTACTCTCTTAAAAATCCATTTGAAATAAAGGGGGACCACTGTTAACACATTTATTTGAATAACCCACTTTCTACCACAAGAAACAGCTGTCTTAAAGATTAAACCAGAGCAGGTTTTACACACACTTCTGTTATGAACATGCAGCTTTAAGGGCTAAATTCATAGGCATTTATTTATTTAAATAACATGGCATGTAAAAATCAGAAGATCAAGCACAGAGGACTGTTGTTGTAGGTGTCCTAAATCACCTTAAGTTTCTCCTTCTCTCCTGAATGGGACATTGAAAAAACTTTCCCCATCTAATAATTTTGACCCTGTTTTCCAGTGCCATAAATTTTCAGAACCTTCCTATTCCACGCTTCCAACTTCCTATTCCAGTTCAGAACCAAACTTTCCTCTCTTTACATGTAAAAAGGATCATACCTGACACTAGCTGATTATCAGTGCCATTTACCATTCAGAATATCATTCCTGATACTCTGAATTTTATAAAGGATGACATTTTGTCTGAGGCTCAAAACCAAAAGCATTGATTCCAAGTTTTCAGATACTTGGAATACTTATTTATTTTTACTTTTTTTAAAAAAGTAAAAATGTTTTTGTCCAAAGTGCACAGGTATTTAAGCTCAAACCATAGATCACAAACCATGATTTGCTAGAACCAGCTGTCCCACAAGAAGAGAAATTGCAGTTAAAAAAGCACAGTAAAGCTGACACTGTGGTGTTTCCTCAGAAGAGGAAGCGAAAACAACAAAAAAATCTATTTTAATATTAAAAGCCCAAAAGTTATCTTTTCTACAGAGCCTTAATTCAATCTTTCATGAAGCTGATGAGAGGCAGGATGATTTTGGTTTTTGAAGCAGGAAAAACTTGGGAAATTTCCAAGAAAAAGAAATGCTGTATTTCAGCATCCCTATTTAAAATTATAATAAAACCATACTGGACTAGCTTTAGTAATGTGTAAGATACAAAAACTTTGAAAAATGTAAACACACCTGACAGAAGAGCATGTGATAATTGTAGCTGTGAGCAGTGATTAAGGACACAGGTACATACATACTTCAATCCTGCACTGACACCCAAAGACATCACAGCTCCTGGCTTCTCTTCCACAGGCAGCAGCCTTTGTGTGGGCACACAGTGAACAAGAGCTAACCCAGAGTGAAAGTGATAGGAGGAGGTGGGAAAGAAAGAGGAAACAGAACAGTGCTAGGCTAAATCTGGTCAAATTTTAAAGCATGAAGGTATGACACAAAAACCACACCAAGACTTCAGCAAAATCCTCCCCCTAAGCTTCCTGTAAAACCATATCAGAAGTGACAAACCTTTAAAAGCAAAAACAAAAAGGAAAAAAACACAAGCAACTTCAAACCAAACAAAATCAAACAGCAAACTTTATAACACTCTTTTTAAATATTCAAATAAATACCATGACAGACATAATCATTTACTCCAAAGTTGTGTGACAAGACCTTACAGCTCTTCCAAAAACTTTATGTTGACTAATAACAATACTTCCTCTGATGTATAGTTAGGGACTATATTCACTGATGTCTTTAGCTCCTTTTATTAATTAACTCTAGGAAGTATCAGCAGGAAATTCCACCAAAGAAAGCAACACTTTTTTTGGCTTGAGGAAGATCCGAGATTCAAGTCTGTATCACTGTTGGACATTTTCTCCCAATAAAAAACAGGTATTCTCTGGTGTAGTATTTAAGGAATAATTCATTTCTTAAACAGATGAAACAGGTAACAGGGCAACAGGTGAAATACATCAACTGTTTTTCAATTCATTAATTGCTAGGATAGATTAAAAATTACATCCAAATAGACCACATTAAATCTGCAGAATTAGAACCTTCAATCAAAGCATTAAAGAAGTCTAAAAGCTCCAAGAGATTAACAGTGACTTAACATATTTAAAACAAAACATCTAGTTCTACCACACAGTTATTAGCCTAATAATCTCAAGCTAATTGAAACAAAGCACCCAGCTCAAGTCAGAGCATTGAAACAATAAATGCTGGCACACTGGTGTGATTACCACCACTCAGTAGGTTTCCACAGTATGCTTTGTGAAGCACTGACACAACCAAGGTTTATGTGAATGAAGTACTAACTGTACTATGCATGCCTAGGTGCAGATCCAGGTGTCATGTGTCTCATACATAATAACTGTCACTAACTCGATTCTAGCAGCTGCACCACTATCACCAACACCTCAGTGCTGTAGCTGGCAGGACAGTCTGTTGTTCGGCTGTTTTGTAGCGAGGCATTTTAGAGCTCAACATTTCACTCAAGAAAGAGGCTTCAACAGGAAGGACTACAATTTACAGCTATCTACTTATGAAATACGCTTGTAATACTTAGCTCTTCGCCCAGCAGAAAAAGCACCATTGAATAGAGCGGCTAAAATGCGCATAGTAAGTGAGCACAGTCACTTACTTTTTCTTTAATGAGTAACTCACTACTGTAGCGACACTAACTGTCCGTTAGAGCTCCATATCAGCAACATTTATCTACTTGAGCTCTGTATCTTGAAGACGTATTAACGAGATTGATGGGGTGCTGAGGGGGCAAGAAGAAGAAAAACAAAAGGAAAAAAAAAATTGTTGAGTTCTACATATTAGCCGGGCCATCTTCTCAATCAGCACTAAGCTCAGCACTCTGCCAAAGGACGGTATCGCCTTGGACTTGTAAGAAATTGAGGGGAAAGCCCTTCCGTGAAGAGTTCACACCGTCACCACCCGCCTGGCTGCCGCGGGAGGAGCGGAGCGGCTCCGCTGCCGGCCGGGCAGCCTCCCCGGCGGCGGGCAGCACCTACCTTGTGCAGCAGCCCGAGACACGAGTGTGCCGCGACACCTGCGCCCGCTGCCCACCTGTGCCCGCTGCCCACCTGTGCCCGCTCTCCCGAGCGGCTCCCCCGCCCTCCCCGTGCCCCC
>VZTN01033043.1:210710-227822 GCA_013400515.1 Erpornis zantholeuca | reverse complement strand
GCACCCCGCTGCCCTCCCTGCACCCTTGCCTCCCGCTGCACCCCCGCTCCCCGCTGCTCCCTGTGCCCCGCTGCACCCCGTTGCCCTCCCTGCACCCCCTGCCCCCCGCTGCCCCGTGCACGGGCTCTTGCTACAAGAGTAAGGCTCGATGCTCTCAAGCACTTGGTGTGACTCTTGGGGCTGTCCCGTGCGGGGCTGAGAGTTGGACTGTATGATCCTTGTGGGTCCCCTCCAACACGGCATAATCTCTGATTCCGTGATAACAGATAACTAGTAGTTGTAGACACGGAGATAACGTGGAGGGAAGACTGCAGGTGAGATTAGCTACTACAGAGCTGGTTGTATTGCAGGTCAAGAGGAACTTAGTTCCTCAGAGGATGTGGTTTTATGTGGTTACTCCAAACTAGGGTGCTCAAAACAGAATGTAGACTCCTAAGAAGCATCATTGCAGCAACTGAGCTCTCTACCTGCCCACACAGTGGGCATGGGCAGCGTAGGATTCTTACATAATGCTCTCAGATGATGCTGTATTTGGTTATGGTCATACTGTGTAAGGGGAAAGAAGGAACAAACGCTCAGACAAACATCCATATGCAGTTTCTCAACATTGGCTGCAAGAGCAGTGTGTCAGCTCATGCATGAAAAGTTTTCTTAAGCCTTCCTCTGTTATTAGCTACTGCCTCAGGCAGGAAGATGCTCCTGACAGATGCAGCCACAGGTTTGGTTCTTTACAGCAGGGTCTGTGTGTCATCCTACTTTCTTTTTTCCATTCCTGTTCCTCCCTATCTGCAAGATAAATTAGGCCTTTACTCATTTTAATACTGGATAGGTATGAACATATCTGAATTTGATTTTTTAATCTTTTGCATGCACTCTCTTTACCTTCTCTTGAGAATGTGCTTCAATCCTACATGGAAACTTAGAAATGGTAAGACCCCCACCTCTCTTCCTTTAAGTGTAACTTTATTATATTTAGAGATCTGGGCTCTACTCAAAACAAGAAGTTCTCCCTAAGTGTGTATGCAAAACACTGGCATTGAAGTAAGCCTTGGTATGAAAAGAGCTGTTACCCAGTTTAGCACCCTGCAACAGTTTCATGAGGAAATACTGACTACTGGTATTTTCAGGTGACTTTCCAGAGTCCAGTGAGAATCAGAACAACGAAAATCTCTTACCCTCCACAGTTTCTTGGTCAGGGCTGAAAGCCCTGTTCTCCTTAGCATGAGTTTATCAGATGCTTTATCTGCTTCCTTGCTCTCCCCAACTGCATTTTGCATTTTTATCTGTGCCTCCTTGATTGTATCAGCATAAAGATACCGATGTCTCCAGGATGCAGCTTTACATGTGCTACCAGCATTGCTAATGCTGAGATCACCACTGCTCTGATGTCACAAGGGTTTTTTTAGAATAAGAAAATTGTCACACATCTTGGCTCTTCAAGGCCATAACCAGCACATCATATGTTGATAAGATAAAAATCCTCACCACACACACAACAGCAGCAGCCACAGAGCTGGCAGACCTGTACTTCATCTCAAATGCAGCCAGCAGGCTGGAAAACACAGCATTGACTCCCTTCTTCTCAGGTGAGCACAGTACTAAGGCAGAGGAAGATCCTAAACGCCAGGGATCAAGCAGGTCAGAAACCTGGACAAGCAAGCACTTAGACTCCCAGCAGCAGCACCAAGGTGAACAATGTGTGTTTGAGTGTCTGCCCTTTTCTTAAAGAAACCTGTAATGTAAGTATCAGATATATAATCCAACCAGCATTTCTTTTCCCAGTCAGAACTGGACATCTTGAGCAGTTGTAAGCCAGTAACCTTTCAGGGTACAGTTCTTCTTTCCCAGCGTAACAGCCTGCACCCATAACCAGAAATATATGATTGCTGCCCTGCTAAATGTATAAGCAGTTGTCCCTTCTTTTCCCCTCACCCCATCCTATCCTTTGCTTTAAACATCCTTCTCTTTCTGTTAGATAGCACTTCCCTCTGGCTTCACAGTCTGCCTCTACCCATTACTGTCTGAAGGCAACTTGTAATTCATGAACTCTTTCCTCCCTAGACTCACACAACTGGCAGCAATGCTAAATTAAAACTTGTGGAGACCAGCAGAAGTAACACAGACCGTGGTTTTCCAATTAGTTTCTGCATCTCAGTTGATTGACTTTTTAGCTGTAGCACAAGCACAGGTCATCACTTAAAGACTCTACCAGGAATTTCACTGCAAAATATGCTTCACTTCAGGCAATAGAAGCCAGTCTTCAGTGGAAGACTTCTCCACTTGCATTAGGAATAGAAAGAATCTATATACACTATCTTTCCCTGCTTTGTGGCACTTGTAGCTTTCCATGTCTAATGCTCATACTGCAGCCTTCTGTTAACATGCTTACTCTCTGCTATTGTAAAACTCTGTAAGAATTTGATACTTTAGAGCTCTGACAAATTTTGTTGAAACTTGCTGCCAATTTAATAAGTTAACAGTGATGAAGGATATGTTCTACCCTGTTTCTAAATGAAGTCAGACCACTTCTTGCCTTATAACTGTATTGGCAAAGTATTCCATAGCTGTTTACAAAATGTACCTGTATTTTAAATGAATTATTAATCTTAGCTTTCTCTTAACTCTGTATGAAAAAGCCATGTAAATCAGCCTTCTGCATTTCATTGATCTTAAAGTGCTTGCCACCCTTACCACAATTCCTTGCATAACTTACTTTATACAATAGTGATGTGCACATTATATTTTGTGTGTTGTCAAAGATCCATAAGGAGTTAATTGTGTCGAGAGAAAACATAAGTCACTTAATATTTGCTTTTTGCAGCAAGACTGCCTTGCATCTTCTTGAAAAGCTTCAAAAGTCTTCAATCTTAGGTGGAGTGTTAAAAGACAAGGACCTCAGTACACAAAATTTTCAGATACCATGGATAATCTGTTCTGCCTATGCCTTGCATTTGGTTTGCCTTTGCTGAATTTGAGGAGTATTTTTAATGTAAGGTTAAATACTTGAATATTTTTTTCTATGGCAAATTCTGAAATGCTGTTAAACATCAGCTGGAAGCAGGTCCTCACTAGGGTCCACAGGAGCTATTGTGGCTACAGGAAATCCAAGTTTACATGCTCCACACTCGGTTTCATGCCAGAAATTGCACAGTGCTATTAAAAAACAAAGCTCCTATATTAAGCCGGCAACATATTTACTCCAAAGATGAATACTGACACACCCAATACTTACTGCAGCTGGAAGTGTTTATTGTAGCACAGTAACAATGTGTAAGCATTCAGACAGAACATGTTTAGTGTCCTCTGCAGCATTATATACTGTCACGCAGCTACAGCTACGCTGCTCACAAATGCAAGTTCCCTAAAATAAGCTTCCCTTTGGTTTTCTATTCTGCTCCCAGAGTGAACAGACTGTAGAAAATAAGGCATCCATTAAATGGTATCACAATCAACAAAGAATATAAACTAAGTTGTCAAAACTGAACTTTTATAAGAGCTCATGTTTCAGACAGCTACTGCCAGGAGCAGGTTGGTAGGAAGCATCAAGTTTCTAAAGTGTGGAGAGATGCAACTCTGAGAGACTATCTCCTGGGTATTTAACTTAGTTTGGACTTCAGGTTTACAGACTTGTATGCCAGAGGAAGATTTCAAATTTAAAAAAAATAGGTATTTTGAAAGTGCTTTTGTCTGATTTTTCCTTTAAAAACCTAGTATCCAAACACTGTTAAGCTAAATACTGTAACTGATCCTGCCCAGTGCTTGATACATGAGACCATTTCTCCACTCAACTCATCCCTCAAACTTCAGTTCAGCCTGGCATAACACAGCCTCTCTGAGAATAGACTGCCACTTACATCCAGTAGTACTTCTGTTTAAAGAAATATTTATTTTATGCTTTCAGCTATATTTGAATGGCTTGTGTATCAACTCACTGTAATGACTCCAGAAACAAATTACACCAAATTTCATAATATTTATTTTTACTGTGAGTGCAAATAAACAAAAATGCTGAGGGCTCTAGTGAGCTTTCATTCATTCAATAACAGGTCAGCCATAGACAGATAATGCTGAGGGCTAGGTTGGTGTTCCAAGCTGGAGTTGTCTGGCACTAGTTCTACTTATAGTTGAAAGTTACTGCATTTATATTCTACTCTTATAATGTAGCCAAGTCTCTGAACACAGACAGGGTTTTATGCTCTTGGCATTCTAACACAATTTAACTGAGGAAACAAATAGAATAAAACTAATAAAAACCATTCCCAAGCCCCCTGAACTAGCAGTGAGTGTCTAATCAAAAAGTCTGTAAGTTTAGCATGAACTTCTGCCACAGGCTTACACTGTTTTTTGAGAAAAGCAAATTAAGTCTTCAGAGATAAGGTTTTCCACCAGCTCCCTTGTCCAGTTCTTGCAGTGTGCGCTGCTTTAAAACCTCCAGGATACGCTCCCACAATCCATTAAATATGTTCACTACAACCTGTACAAGAGAGGAGGGGGAAGTTGTGGGGTACATGCATCAAAATAATGGTTCCACTGTACAAGGAGCCTTAAAAATGCAACTGAAGTATTACTCATTTGACATTCATTGATAAGAAACTGCTATGAATCACCAGAAAACATTCTGAACATGAGACTGCTCTCCTGGATGCCTGATTCCCACTGCACAGTCAGTAGCAAAATTATTACATCCCCACCCTGTCCCGCCTTATTCTGGCTTTCTTGTCTGGTTAAACTGAGAGGTGTGTGCAGAAAAAGAAATATTAACATGTCCATGCCCTTTACCCAGGAGCAAGATGCCCTGCTCTGCTTCATCCCACACTTTTATCTCCAGCAAGACACTCGGTCGGAACAGGGGCTGGCTCACAGCAGGCTCTGTCATCTCCCTGCTCCAGAAGATGTCCCCATCTCCTGCCTCTCATAAATATATTCTATCAGGCATATAACAATATAGCCCACCAGAAAAGCCCAATACCAAGGAGTTGTAAACACATTTGATCTTTTTAATGAAGCAGCAAATATTCTACAGATCCCCCACCAAAAGGCACTTCAGCAAGGAAGACTCAGAGTTGCTGCCAGCCAGGTTAAATATAAACCACGTATCCTGCAATCAGTATTCCTGAAGAAACACAACTTCAAATAACTGAAGCATTTTCTCTCCATAATGGAAGTTAGGCAATGTTTTCCAAGTGCTGTGATAGTATCTTAAACTGCATGCTGTCTCAAAATCTTGACAAGCTGATTTTCTCCCCAAGTTCCAGGCCTGTTACCTACACAGGGTGTCATTAAAAAGTGGATAAGAGAACATTGAGTTCTCAAAGTCCTGCCTGTTTCAGTGAGTACAGGAAATGTTACTGCTTATACATTACACATATGGGGTTCCCAAGTTACTGTATATATTATCTAACTTTCTGTATGATTCTTCGCATGTTAAGTGATTCTTAATTTGGAAATTCCCTCACATCTTCTAAGAAATTTGTTGGCTGCAGACATTTTGCTGAAGTGCTATGTTCATTAGAAATAGTTTGGGATTTTTGTCCCAACAACTTTCCCCAAAAGTACTTTTCATAAAGATTGTACCAGGGACATTTTGTAGTGTGTTGCTTTTGCATATACCTTAATAGATAATTTTAATATAGATACATACCGTTACAACAACAGAAGAGAGATGCAGAACTTTCCTCCTCTAACCTGTACCTCCCAGAGTTTGGTGAGTCTTTGCATTGTGATATAAATCTCTGAAGTTCTGTCTCTGGGAAGCCATCTTGCTGGTAGTGCTAAAAATTGATTCTTAGTTAAACCTTTAACAAGGCTAAAACGTACAATAATCGAAATTCTCCCCAGACCACTTTTCAGACACTGCCCAAGTCTGAAATTCAAAGATTCACAGAACCTAATGTGAAAATACTGTTTTTAGTAGATATTTAACTTCCATTGGAGCAGAAAAATAGACTTTTTAAGAAAAACAAAGTAGAGAAGGATTAAAAACCCTCCTGTCACCACTTTGCACCCTCAAGAGTAGTCATTATGTTTATTCTTTAGATTGGCATGCACTGTGAGTTAAAATATTGAGGGAGATTTGAGTTTTGATAGCACCAATCTTGCACTATTTTTCCAAATGAACAGTCTGTGCTTACCTTAACTGTTTCGTAGGTATCTGTAATGAGTGCAATGAAGAGACTCAGCACCATATAGATGAACAGGCTGATGAAGGAGTAGAGGTAGATCCTACTGAATAACCAAACCAAGTAACTTTTCTGCTGCATTTTTGCAAAGGTGGCAAACATGTCATCTCCATTGATCAATGAAAAAAGGCATTCAGAAACCATGTTCAGAGTGCGAAACTAGAGAGGAGGGAAAAAGACAAGGATGTGTCACTGCTTTGTTTGGGTACAAAGACTGTACATAATGAAGAACTTACACAGCTGATGACTGGCTGCCTCAGATCTCTTCCTGCACCTAGGAGATGATGAGGTGCAACCAGTAAAATATCTGAGGAACAAGCGAAGTTTGTCACCTCCTATTCACATGCACATTCAATTCAGGTAAGAAAATTTCTCTTTTAAAAGATATAGGCATAAGGTGTCCTATGTTTTGGTCTGATACCAGTGTTCTACAAAATGGAAATTATTTCTTAAAATATCAGCATGTGATTGGGAGTCATGGCAGCTTCCACTTCTGTCTTGGAGCTTTCATAAGTTGAGGAAAGTCTGGTTGAGTCATGGAAGTCAGACTCCTCAAACAGAGCAGCATCACGCTGAGGATGCACTATTTTTACATTAAGGGAAGCCTTGACAAGGAGAACTAGAAAACAACAGTAGTAATCTCTCATTCTGTTATTCAAGTTGTCTGTTTTCATGGTCAGTACATCACCTTCACGTGGTATGGTCCCAGTACAATCCATCCACAGAAACAATAGCCCAGGTAGATCATAGCAGCACAACAGCAGAACCTCATTACATTGGGTAATGCTGCTCGCAGTGTTAGGATGAGAAGCTGCACAAAGCAATGCAAACAGTTAGAATTCAACCAGATACTTCTTCCAGTCCTTTTATAGCAACAAACAGAATAAATACCAACAATATGAAGATCCCAGGAGATCCTTACATTATACTTCTGAAAGAAACCTAGGTAGCGAATGACTCCAAGCCAAACAAGCATAGTGGATATTCCTAAGAGTATGCTGCAGACATCATAACTTGTCAGACTCTGAAAAAAAGCAAGAGAAGAAATGAAAAAAAAAAGAAAGGAAAAATATTATTTATTGTAACAACCAGGTTCTAAATTGTGACTCCCATTATTACTAAGATTTGTTAAGAAACATTTTTCCTTTGGGAAACTAATTGGGAAACCAATTAGAAATTAGTTTGAAGGAATATACATTAGAGAGAGGTCCCACAAAAGAGCAGGGGCACTCTCAAGTGCAACTCATTTCACATGCCTTAACACATGGCTGTTTGTAAAACAGATTCTGATGATGAGCTTTATTTGCAAGGCCAAGAGTGCAGGTGCACTGCAGAAGCAGAGACAGCCCCTCTGTACCAGGTCCCTGAGATCTGCAGTGGCACTGCAAACATTTTAATGCTGCTTCCAGACTTGCATCAACAGCTTCTGGAATCTGCATTGACAGATTCCTCAGAGCATCATAGGAATCTCTGCACTGCATCCCAATGGACAGTGTAGACATGACACAGAACAAAGAAGGTTCTTCCAGTACTTAGGAAAAGCTGTTTGTAAAAATTAGCATGACTTGTCAGCATTGCTCAGATAAATACTCTGGAGGATCTTGTTAGGTACTTGGGAACTATAAGGTATAGAAAGCTATCAAGGAAAAGACTAATTAGCTTCTAATTAATTCTAACCAGAACTTATATTTATTGGCACTTTGCTGTTTTTTCCCCCTACACATACTGGCCTGTTTTCATCCAAGTTAGCATATATTCTGTTCCTGAACAGCAGCTCTACTCTGAAATGGATCATGACAGCTTATTTGAATAAGAAGTTTTCATTATTTTCTGTTTTTATTCTCTTAAGGAATAAAATATAAATAATATGTACTGGCCATGGGTATTGGCTAATCTTTTCTATCAGCATAATTCATTTAGAGCTTGACAAGAAAGAAATTTAGGTTACTGTAATGTGAAATTGTTATTCAACAACTTTCATACAGTAACATGGAACAAGATCTTGTTATTATGGTCCACAAGGCTGGCAAAATGAAGTGAATGTACCTGTAGAGAGGAGCTTTAGTAAAATACTCTTCTAGAAAATAAGTGTATATAAATAGATGTATTTATAATATAAGATATAGGAACCCCAAATGCAAGATCTTATTCAAATCTTGTTCTCTTCTTTGCTTCTCCCAAAGCAGGATGGAGCTATCTCTTATCTTAGCCAACTTCCTCACAGCTTCTTTCTACTCGTGGTGAGTTTATAGGTCCTATGGTAAGGCAGGGCAATTTGTACAGGGTGTTTGTGATAGTCAAGCTGTCAGCAGACGGATTTCAGACCCATCCTTTCATCACTACTGTCCAAAGTCCCCTGTGTTGCAATGTTACACTTCAAAGTCTGCTACAGATTTTGTGAAGAACATTATTTTCTGAATATCAGAGTGCTTCAGGATAGCATATTATAATCATTTTTCTTCCCTGGTTCTGTAAAACATAACATTTTACAAGTTTTGAGTTTTGTCCATGTCAAGTTTATTTTGGAAAGTAAAAGCCCAGAACCTGCTGTGGCTGACTGTTACATGCATGCTGGAAAACAGAAGCTGGGAAAGCAGCAAAGTGAGAGGAGAGACAGTTTAAGGAGAGACACTCTGTGCTAGTTAAACACTTGTAAACAGAGTTCCAAACGTTTCATGCTAAATTTGAAAAAATCCATCAGATGAACAAATATAAATGAGGAAGAGAGGAAGTCAACAGTCAAACTTTAAGAGATTAAGTTCATTTTATTCCTCAGAGTCAGAGGGAGAAAAGATAATTTAGAACTATAATATAGAGTGAATCTTGCTACTAGAAACAACATGCATGAGTTGCAATTCTGGAGGAGAACACAGAGTTTTAAAATTTCATGCCACTCAGAAGCAACCACAGCCAGCTTAAAGTCCTCTGAGAGATTTAAACCTAGGTGAGATGGAAACAGTTTTGCTTCCATCTGACAGTATGAAAGGCTTACCTTAGCTTGTATCTCCATCTTTAGAGTTGATCCAACAATAGTTAAGACATCGCTAACCATAATCAGGATGTACCATCCATTGACAAATTCCATTTGATCACTGAAAGATACTTCTTTCTTATAATAATATAGGAAAAAACTTACAAATTCCTAGGGGAAAGGAGGAAAGAAAACAGTTAATCAGGCTTACACAAGACAAGGCTTTCCAAAGAAGGAGTTATACCCACCCTTTGGAGCCAAATTCCTTTAATCACTGATCGAGTGCAAAGGATCAATGAAGCCAGACAAGTCAATATGACAAAAGCATCAAAGATCATCATGTAATGAGTGTTCTTCTGTACTGCAAGAACAAAAATGTACATGTTTATGGTGCATTTAATCTTGTTGACCATCTTGAGTATTGAAGTAAAAATCAAGATGTTAACTATATTTATACAACTGAATTAAGACAAATCGTAGCATTTTTCCCACAAAGGTTTGTTTGACATATTTTCATGAGAGACACAAGTACATCTGCACTACAGATACCACTTCTGTAATTTTAGGAGGGTTGATACCACATGAAAAATATACCAGAGTGTGGGTGTTTCTTGCCACCCTGCAGAAACAGAGGTGAGAGTTAATCATTTTACAGGGACTGGAATGGCCTTTGGAGTGATGGAACTTCTCAAAAAATTTTAAACAATCCTAGGAACTTTATCATTTGTATCTTCTCTCTCAGACCAGTATTTGACAATCAGTTTTTCCATCTTAGGGCAGTGCAGATAACTTGTACTACTGCTCAGCTAGTTCTCCATCTCTTATATTACTAAAATTCACATTCTTGATCATCTAATGCTAAACATTGCACCAAATCTTTTTGTTTTCATACCAAGCATACAGCTGAAACTAGGTGAGACAGTATAAGGATCAGGTTCTTAATGCTAAAAGAATGGTGGTTTGAGAAAAAAAAATCAAACTAGTAAGTGCTAAATTTAGAAGAACATGCACCAATTCTACAAAATGGGCTGCTGAAGTTCAAGTTGACTTCACGAACTGCTCTACTCAGAAAAAGCCCACCCAGTAGTTCCTTGTTACGCTGCTGCTGTTTAAGTTGGTTTTGCCAATGTAGTGCAGAACAGAGCAAGCTGTTATTGTGCACTGCAGGCATTACCTTCCCGCCTTTCCCTGGATTCAGAACCCAGCGGAGGGTACCCCTGGAGATGGTTTTGGAGTGTTCGAGGCACCCGGGGCGGGCCTTGGGGCAGCGCCGTCTGCTGGGCACTGCTGGCACGGCAGCCGCCGAGCCCCGAGCGCCGCGTGCCGAGCTCCGCAACGCGATTCCCTCCATCCCTCCTGATTAATTTCAGTCTGGGCCTTTACAAAAACACCAGTTCTCCTTTTGCACTACCAGCTCTTCATTCCCTAACGGGAATAGCATAGCAACGGGGAAAGTGGCAAAATAGAAAAAAGGACCTAGTTCGTCCTATTGCTCAGTGGAATCTAAAGTCCTGGAAAACTTCTGACTATCAAAGAGATTATTTTTGCTAATGAAAAAAAGACGATGTTTTGACCAGGCCAAATAGCTGCCAACAAAGTTGTCTCACTCTTGTGAGTCACTGTATAAGAAATTTAACCATACTGTGCACCACGGTTATAGCCAAACACAGAGCAAACAGCATTTAAGCAACAATAAGAAGTGTTTCTAGCCACTCCAGCAAGCCTTAGCAACAATGCTTCCTTATCTTTCCTGGTGCTAAGTCCTGAAATAAGAGTAAATCAGTTTCAACTTTCCACCACTATCATGTGTCCTATTGCCTGATGCTAGAACAGTTCCAACCCTGCATTAAGAAATGAGCAGCTTAAGTTCAGTAGCAAAACATACAAGGATGTACAGTGAGGCATGAAAAAATTTGGGTTTGACATTACCAATGGTGCAAGCCTTGAGAACTGCTACAGAAAATAATGGTGTGGCTGGATTCCCAGGATTTCAGATCAGAAATTGCTGAAGAACAGCAATTTCTTAGAAAATCAGATTTAGAGTGCAAGTACTAGAAATTGTATGTCAATGGTGCCTCACCTTTTAATAAAGACAAAGGTTAACAAACATTGTGCTAGTGGACAAAATTTCAGCATGAAAATTTGAACACATTTATGTCACTTACTTGATCCAGAAACATGCCAGTCTTTACATTCCCTGATTGCTATGTCATTGTCTAGACTTATTTTAATTCTTCCACTGTGTGCTTTATTATCAAACATGATCTGTATTAAAAACAAAAACAAATGAAAAAAGGTGGATGTCTTTGGGAAGTTATACAATTACATATGTAGCCCACTGTATTGCTAAGCTTGCATAATGATCCAGAATAATTATCCCAGGGGAAAAGTTACAAAACTTTTTTAAGCATAATTTTTTTTAAGCATAACTCAAAGAATCTTCAAATAAATACTGCCAAAATAAAAGACCAATCTGGTGAATCATGTCTTTGCCACAAATTGCTTGATCAGCTAGTTACTAGGTGCAATTCTTTTAAACTATATTCTCATCCCTCTATGATCTGAAAACAACCTTTCCCAGAAGCATCTCTCTAAAGAGAAGGGATTTACACTTCCATTATACTTCAGATGGATTAGAGCACAAGTGGCTGTAAGCCAAGCAAGTACTTCAGGACCACATCAGGAGCACTCAAAGCTTAACCTCCCACAGTGACAACTGCTGGTTATTTACAGGGTACACTAAGCCCTAACAGAGTAATCTGGCACCACTGACCCAGTGGTACTCAACACTCCCCAGAAAATATCTGTGCTGACTGTGTGCAGTAAACCAGCAAGTCAGTTTCTGGTTGTGAACAGAAAGGCACACGGCAGGCTTCCACATACCCTGAGAGTGAAATCGTAACAGTCGGGGAGCTCGTGGTGACGAACGGTCTGGAGATTGATTGCCTTCAGATTGAACCTGAGCTGCACTGCCACCAGTCTGCAACAGAGCTTCAGATTAGCCTTTCACAGGGAAAATGCACCAATACCCCAACACAGGAGGTGTTCGTTCCTCCTCACCTGGGGAAATCCAGAGTGAAATTCAAATTGTGCTTTCCCATTGTTGTGTTGTCTAACAAAGTCGTTGGCTCAATGTACAAGCAGTCTGGAATGGATAAGGACTCACAACAATATCTCATGGATTATCAGGTTCTTTAACCGTAATCTGCCTGTCCCACTCCCGAGGCTGTTATGAGCTGTCGGCTACACCAGACAAGATAGCACATTTGAGTGAGGAGTCATCTGAGAAGCCAACTGACAAATACACTGGCTTCCTTGAACACCAGCCAAGTTATTCATCATGAATTCATAGGGAATGCTTCTGAAAATTAGCCCCAAGTACTTGTATTAGATGGTCATCAGTGCTAAAGGCTCATCACTTCTTTGTGGCATTAGACATTGGAGGTGAGGGCTAGAGGTTAGTTACACAGTACTTTTCTTACCAGTTCTGGCTGGTGGTAAATTCAATACAAATTATGTGATAAGACTATACAGTACTGTAAAGTTTTTTAAAGAACTTATCAAAAATGTAGGGTCCCTCCTCCCAAAGAACTGATAAAATAGATTAGGTTCATCACCAGTCACAATCTCTGGGTCTATATCAAAGGTGTCGTTTCCAGGACAGATGATTCCTCGCTTGTAGAACTGCTGACAAACAGCCAGAGGTGTCTCTTCTTCTCCCCTCTTCTCATATGCATGATTTCCAACAGAGATGTTGGGCAGCTGGAGGTACTAAAGTTCAGAACAAACAAACCAACTTAAATGGCAGTGAAACTGCTTGAGAAAAAAATAAAGCAAACCCAGAAGGGTTTGGATCTGTTATAACCCATCTCTTTTATTTCAAAAGTCACCTAAAAAACTGTGAAACCTAAACCACACAACAGCTGAGTCCTCAAATATTTTAAGATATTTGACAAAAACACTAAGTACAGGATTTGGATGTAAATACAATTTTCCTTATTATGTTTTTCTCTTTACAATCCTTACTGGAAAGCCTAATTTGGTACTTGCAAAGAATTCTGGCTCAGATCCAAGGGGCATTTTTAGTGTAGAACTACTACGCTGATCAGCTTTAACGATGTCACCACAGTACAATGCTCCAGCAATGACAGAAAACCTAAATGAGTTAATGCTTTAATCTTAAGCCATGGACACAGAAGTTCAATTCAAGAAAAGATACCCAGGCAAAGATATTGTACATATTGCAGCAACAATCCCTACCTGGTTTATTGCAAAGAATATCTGGTCATAGACATCTGTTTGTGTGTATACAGCATAGGTATCATCCATTCTGTCCATATATCCTTTCAAGAAGAGATGTTTGAATGCCACAGTGTTCTCTTCTTTGAAGGCAACCACCATTTGATTGCTCAATCCAAAAACCACCAGCTGAAAAAGACATTTATATTTCCTGTTCAAAGACAAAGTTGGCTTCTGGATTAACATATGAACCCTGTTTTATGAACAATCTTTTGTCTCACTGGTAGACATGGCAATTACATGCAGGCTGCTCCATTTCACAGCTAGTGAAATGAAAGTTTGACTTTAAGGAAACAGTGGGTTTCGAGCATGTACCTTTAACATGTTTACAGCATCTTGGCCACGGACTTGAATTTTTACAAAGAAAATGATACCATCTAAAGTTCGAGCTCCCTATATACTGTTACACATGCTTTGTTAGTTCAGCCTGGCGTCAATTGACTTGCCCAAGGGAATATCATTGTTCCTCAGCCAGAAAGGCAGGACTAGACTTAACAAGACCCTGCTTTGAAGTCCTTACTCCAGTTCACAAAAGGCAAATTGAGGACAACTCAAGTAAACAAACATCTCTCAATCAAGTTTCAGTGAAAAGCACTTTAAGAATAACTGACCAAAGCTGTGCTTGTAACAGGATAAGACCTGAAGCTGGAAAAAAAATATAATTCAACCATTCGTGAAAAGAGAGCACAAAACTCTGTTAGCTACCATCTAGACTGGAAAAGGTTTCTAGAAGTACATGATGTATTGTTTCTGGGAGCCCACAATTCTCTTGGCTATTGTTTCAAATTTGGTGTCAGGTGTATTGTGAAGAAACTCATCAGAGATAAGTCTGAATCAGTAGTCTGCAGATTAGTTTTATGGCTATGGTGCAAACTGGATATGCAGATTTTGATAAGGGTAACTCAGTTACAGAGATACTGAAATGCTCTGTATGCAAGCTCAGTGTGCTCGGCACACAGGAACACACCAGCAAACCAACAGTGCTAAAATGGAATTACTTACAGGCAGATGCTCTCTGAAAATACTAAATCAGCATTAGTTTCTTTCTTATTTGGATTCTTCCATCATCAAATTTTACTTTTAGTTGCAAAATGGGAGAGATGGCAATCAGAGAACAATGGCACATTTAAACATAGAGCAGTAAGAGACACAAACATGCTGCCAGATGCACAGCAGGAAAACACTTATTTCTGCAGTTTCTGCCATCATTCATGCAACCATGGAAAACATTCTTTTGTATACGTGTATTTTCACTGCACAGACACAACCATAAAGGGAAATCACATGTGGGCAACTCTGAAGGATCATCATCTGAGACATTAGAAATGTTTCATGATAAACCTTCTTCTGCCTTAACCACAGAACTTTGCGACAAACAATTGTGTTTTGGGCAGCAGATAAATGTGTTTTATGTAATCTGTGCTGCGAGGCTGGGTGAGAGGAAAAGTGAGGAAGAATTTCTGAGGTTTTTTTCCAGTGCAAGGGTTTGTACACCTTATGCAAGATGTAAGTGAACATCACGGAAAAGTCACCAATTTCAGTTCTTATCACTGTGATATTGAAACAGAAGCAACTTCTGCTTCCCTCAAACACAACACAGTGAAGCAAGTATTGGAGTAACAGATGTATAGGGATGCCATATACTAGGGGGAAAAATGAGAAAGAAAAAAAAAAAGTAAAAAGTCAAGTTGAGCCCTTAAATGTGGTTCCCTTCATCTGTACTCCTGGAAAGCTGTTTTTTCAGTCCATAGTTTAGGAGAAAATTATGCCACCTGAGATCTAAACTACATACATGTAAATAAGATAATTTTGCAATCTACCCTTTCCCTTCCTCTGCACCACACCATGAATAGCATGTCACCTGCATTCATGTGACTTCCCATAGGCTGAGTCCCTGCGTCCATAGGTACTCACCTGAACTGTAACCATTACTATTTTGAGTAACTGAATCCCAAGTTTCCAAGGCTTTCTGCCCCGGGCCCAAAATTTCTCACATGGGTTCATGAAGAAAAATTTTAACTTCCTTCTAAGCTGGTCTTCCAAAAGCCCTTCCTGTGATACTGATGAGTGTCGTTTGTAGCTGCAAAGGTTTTCATCATCATGAGCACTGCAGCTGCTCACAGCCACTTCAGGATTTTCCATTTCTGAAAAGAAAAGCAGTCCTTGTCAGTTGAAAAACATGCAAGCATTGATATAGTAGCACCAGATCAGTCTGTATTAACAACCTGGACTCCAAAGATGTTTATCTTCTGTGAAAGGCACTTGCACTTGACACTGAATTTCAGACCTTTCTCATATTACTGTTCTCCAGAACTCCCAAGAAAAATTTGGGCAAGTTCTTAAATATGCAGCTAGGCTGCTGGGACACTTACATAATAGTGGAATCTCTGTCCATTTGGAATTAAAGGGTCACTCCCTGAAAATGTCTTCTTCTATCACTTGACAAAAACAGCATTATGTGAAAGACATCCTGACTCAAGAAGAGCACCAAGAGCCTCTCATGAGTGCTCACTCTTCTGGAAAAATTATCTACTGCTGTAGCTAGTATTTTCCCCCACACCTACAGACCTATGTTCAGTCCCTGAAAGAAATGGAATTTTCAAGAGAGGCAGCGGTTTTCTTATACATTACTATAAGCATTGTTCACTCTTGGGAATGGAGATGGAACATGACAAATTGCAATTCAGATAAATTACCTGAGAGCATTAACTTGTCATTTGGCAGGATTATATCTTTTTCTTTTGCCATAAAAGACCCAATGCAAACCAACAGCGATGATGAACCAAACAAAAAGACCAAGAGGTAACTGAAGCGTGATTAGCCAAAGAAGCTCACATCTGAGTTGAGTATGAGGGGGAAAGATTAGATGAGAACCTTATAAACACATTTTGAGACATTACTCTGCATAGCATTCAGCATGTTTAGATTTTGATCTGTCACTAAATTCACTGACTAAATTCACCCAAACATTTTATAAAGGCTTTATAAAATATTCAAGAGGTAGCCAGGAACGTTTATTTCAGATAAAAGGTTGATGACATTAAGATCAGAGAAGACAGCCTAGGCTGTCAATAAAGATGTGCCTTATTAGTTAATTTTGATTTCCATAAGAACAGTTTTTATGTAACACAAACAAAAAACCATCATCAAGATTGATTTTTACAAATGCCCAGTCACATCCAGTCTCCTCCAGCAGCCCCTGCATACAGCAGAACACTCTGTTTCACATATGACTGGAAACCTTCAATTTCCCCAATTGTCAGGGAAGGCAAGAAAAGTTTTGAGTCAGCAGTTTAACACTATGAACAAGCCCATACAGAGGCTTAAAAAAGTTCAGCTCCTGTTTGTCAGACTTCCATTGTCCAGCAGGATACAGTACAATATGCTGTGGTTTCCACTCACCGTTTTCACAGCTGATCTAGCATTTCTAAAATTAAGCCCTACTCTGACACTGCAATAGTCCTGTCAATATATGTGTTTTATTGATTTAAAACAAACAAACAAAACAAAAACCAACAAAACCAATAAATAACAAAAAACGCCCAAACCCACTTCTGGCTCTCACGGTGGGCATGAGGCGCCGTTCCAGCAGGCGCAGCCCCGGGCCGGGGTCTCGGCAGCCGGGCGGCCACAGCCGGGGCTGTCCCTGCGGGCCGGGCCGGG
>VZTN01033043.1:150576-210556 GCA_013400515.1 Erpornis zantholeuca | reverse complement strand
CTCCCGCGCCCTCCCGGCTCCGCTTGGCTGGACGGGGGAGCCGCGGCCTCCGCCAGCCCGCCCCGGCTCCCTGGGCTGGGCTGTGCCGTGCCGTGCTGGGCTAGGCTTGGCTATGCGGGGCTGTGCTGTGCTGTGCACACCGGCACACGCGGCCTCTGACACCTTGTGCTGCACATCTCCCTCCTGCACGTGACGGGCGGCTCTCCGCACTGTAATACACTTCCTATAGGATGGTAATGCCGGCTCCAGATTTACTGACCTAGGCTTCTCCACCAGGGGAAATAATGTTTATGTTATAAATAGCTGGGTCGCACCCCTCATAAAAACAAAAACAAAAACAGAAACAAAAACAAAACCAACCAACCAACCAAAAAAAGCCCCAAAAATCCTTTTCAGGTCACAGAAGTGTAGTGATGAAGGACAGCTAGTGGTACAGTGGATATATACTTAAGTCACTCCACTTATACACAATTAAGCTATTAAAGTTATTAACTTCAAAGAAAACGGACTCCTGCCTTGGGTCTTTGCCAGTCCCACCGCACTGTGTAAAAGATCCCTTTGGCATTGCTGCCTGACAAAAGGATAATCCTCGGGTTATAGCTGCGTACAGTCTTCAGCTGCCCAATTCACGCTGCAAGTACCACTCTGAACGCTGGTATAAAAGGAGAAGGTACAGTAAGGCCAAGACCAAAACAAGGAGAGTAGCAGGCATTTTAAAAAAAGGGAACTTGCTGGCTATACCGATTGAAACGGAAGACAGAAGGAACCCTCCTGCTTTACCGTAAGAAGGGGTGGATGGACCTCGGAGTGGCACCAAGGACCAGCACTAGGTGCTCTGCACAGAGAGAAGGATACTCCAGCGCTCCTGTGTTTTACATTGCAGCAAGGCAAACTAAATTATTTGTATGCATCTTAAATACAAAAGATACGGAATACACATCTTCATATTAACAAATCGCATCGAATCGCCTAAATCCCAGCTGGAGACGGCCCCAGCACTGCCCGGCAGACAACACCGCGGCGATGCCCGGGCTGGGGCGCGCGTGTGGCCTGGCTGCACAGGGGACTGCCGCCGCCTGTCGCCTACAGACCCCATCATGCCCCGCGCGCCAGAGCCCCGCCGTCTCCCCCCCTCTCCCGCGCATGGCATGCTGGGACGGGTAGTTCTTGTCTGGCGCATCCCTGCGGCCGCCGCCGCGGGGGCGGGCTTGAGGAGCAGGCCGCTGATTGCCTGTCCGAGCCGTCAATCACGGCTGGCCCCGTCGCCGTGACAACCGCGTGCCGCCGGGGANCCGGTGGGGCTGTGCCGAAGGCTGGAGCGGGGCTGGGGACCAGAGCCGGGCCGCGAACACTCCCTGGCCCCGCCGCATCCCCCCGTGCTGCTGCAAACCCCCCGCACACCCACACCCCCATCCCTGGTCTCCATTCGTGACCTTGTTCCAGCGACCCAGCTCTCACTTTCCGAACAACGAGATGATTATTTTTCTTACTTCTCCATAAAGAAGTCTTAGCTAAAGTAAATTTTTACAATATAGCATTTCTGTTTCAAAAGTCATGACAAGGCAACATATGTTACTGTTTGGTTCCTGGCAGGACCAGGTTATGACAACTTCTATATCCTACTTAGTAACTTTTAAAGTACCAACGATATTGTTACAATATATTAATAACCTAGACCAGCTGTACTCGCTCATACCAGAAGTTCTGTCCGGGCAAGATTATAGTAAAGCCATATTTCTACTCTTTGCACTTTTTTTTTTTTTTCCTTGGATTTGTGGTTTCATTTCTATAGCCAGATGTATTATCATTATTTTTAGTAGCCCTCAATTTTTCATCTGTCAGTTTGCCCTGTTACTTTTTGAAATTGTGTGCTTCCGACAGTTGTCCTGTCCACAGGCAGTATATTCCATAATTCAAGCACTTATTGTGCAATGAAACACTTCTGCAGTGCTGTTGTTTGTTCCACATCCATAAGCTCATGTGATGCCAGCTGGATCTTGTGTTAGGACCATGAATCAGCATCTCCTCGTCACTTTCTCTATGTCTCTTGTGATTTCACCAGCTTCTTTCACATCCTTTTCAGGCTAAAAAGAATCCTAGTTTATTCCCATACAAAATATGTTCTATGTCTTCAATCGTCCTTTTATAACTTTTCCAATTTTAATCTATTTCTCTTTGAGTGAAAGAAAGGGGAAAAAAAATAGAACACTGTATTAGCCAACATTCTGATGAAGTTTTCCATTTTGTTCTCTTATGGCTTTCTTATTAATTCTTAACCTATTTTTACACATACTGTATTTACCATCCCAGACACTGTAACTACACCTACTGGTTTCTATGAAGTAACAAAATCAACACCAGGTTCAAGTAAGCCTGATTTAATGATAAGTTTTAAGTGTGAAACCAGGCACATTCAAATAGAACTATTTATATGCTAAAATGATTTGGCAGTTGCCAAAACTTCAGCTTTACTCCTTTCGACTTCTACAATGTAGTTGCATCCAAATATGCACAAGTATTACTATTATTTTTTAATAATTTTGTATTATTTGCTCTTTGTGTAGAGCAAAATAGAATAAATTTATTTAAAGGGAACATTGTATGTGAATTTCTGGAGAGACAAAGTAATTCTCAAGATGGTATTTTTAACAAGTTCCTAAATGTTTACCAACGGAAATGTATTTTTTAGCTTGGTAGTGATATAACAACAAAAAAAGCAAGTATCACATAGTTTCGATCCTTTCCTTGAAGTGCTTTTGTAAAATGGACATGCATCCAATTCTTCTGTCATTCCAAATTATAGTAAATTACAGTCTTAAAATAGTAATGCACACAAACTGGACTTTAAGTCATCCAATTAGGCAACTAATGAATCATTCTGTGTCTTCAAATCAGACAGCATCTTTTGTAGAACTGATAGCTAATTAACTTTTGCCTTTTGCAGTACCTAGCAACTTCACGGATTTGTTTATCTCTGTAAATGTTTCAGTACATTAAATAATTTGGAGAACACCCTGATCTTATTTTTCTCTTAAGCCTAATGTTCAAAATATTAGAGCCATCTGTAAACAAACTAGGCTATAAAATGTCAGACAAAGTTGTCAAATATTTACCCAGATTTTAGCAATTACATAATGTAACACTGTGTTCCACTGAAAAACTCCTGAAAAAATTAGACTGAACATAATTAATGAAATCTAAATATTACTTACTTTTTAAAAATAAAGTACATGGCAATATTTATGAGAATTTATTTTCAAGAGCTAAAATTTTATATAGGTTTGCACTCTTAAAATTTTCAAATTATGTTAATTTAAATGTAGTTTCCAACTTCCTCTCAATCATAGAATCATGAATTTTCATAACCATAATAGAAAGGCATAATACATTTCTATGTGTATTGACAAGTCCTTTTAAAATAAGAAGTATAGAAAGCAAATATCCCTAAGAGAATAGGAATTAACCATAGATTTTAAAAAATAATGATTTTGGTCATATAGTCCACTAATATAGACTGATTTTTTCATGGCTTTCTTGATAGGATTTGGTATTTTGTATAAAAACTTAGTGAAAAAATGCAAACCCCTGAACTAAGAGGTAACTTCTGAAAATAGTAGCTTTTAAGTTACATATTGGAATTCCTGTTCTTTTATATTTTTTTGGAAGAAGAGAGGTGCAAAAGGCTGCTGCCTCTCCTAAAGTTCTCAGTGTGTTTTTGTGTCCTGAAGGGAGCACCTGGAGGTTACTATATTCCTGTGTAAAAACCAACTTTTCATATAGGGTTTGTAAAGGGCTGTGGGCCTGGTTATGCTTCCAAAGAAGTTTCTGGAAGCTCTGCCTTCACTTTCTCTGAAGGCCTTCCATGTTTCCTGACCACTGACAATCACATGCCCACAGGATGACAAATGGGCAGGGGTGATATGGTATTAGGGATAGTGTAAAAGAAGATAAGTAGTTTGTACTTTTCTATCTGCATTCCAGTTGGAAGGTCCTGTGCATCCCAGAGGGAGGCACGAACAGTCCCACTGACTGCTCTATTCATCTGCAACCCTTAAACAGGGGCACTTTTTGTATTAACAAATGCAAATACACACACCAGGCACTGACACCAGCTTCACCACCACTGCCCTTCTCTCTATAGTGCTGCATCTACCTCCAAACCTCATCCTTGCAGTGAAGGAGGAGGAACTGATTACTGGGAGACCATTTTCAAGGGTTTTAACTGTTTTTATAGGTAAAATATACTTGAAATCAGTTGAAAGGAAAGGGATGTTTTTATTTGTGAGTTATTTTATTAAACATAGGCATGTGACTTACCGCAGCCTTCTTGGTGTTTCAGCCATTCATGTGACTTAGAGTTTAGGATACTCAGAGGAACTCACTCAAAATTTCCAAACTAGCTTTGTTGCAGTGCACAGTTATGAAATGGTGAAGTAAGACGTGACTGGAATATATATTAAGAGTGTTTATATTGTCCTTCAACTAATTTCTATAACAGCTGGCCTCACCTCCTGTCCTGGAGGGCTGTCTCTTTTACACAAAGGCATAAAGGTTAGTTTCAAATCAGAATAGCCACAGAACCCATTTACAATATGGGTCACAATTTTTGTATGTAAAATATACAAGAAGATAGATAAGAAACAGCTTTGCACTTTTTTTTCCATTATAAATAAGGAAAAATTAGTCTCTTTTAACCATATGAATTGATATGTACTCTCTGTGAGGTAGACCTAAGTGTTTCAGAACTGTAAGTTCAGCATATTCTATAAGCTCCTGTGAAAGATTATACATATCTATGAAAATATATTTTCATATATATTACATATGTATGAAGATATACTGACTCTTATACAAAACTATGTTAACAGTGTTTCTACTCCTGTATTTGACAAAAAGACTGAGAATGAGGGCAGAAAAAACACTCAGCTTTCTCCTTAGATTCATTATACGTGATTTGTGGGGTTTTTAAAAACATCATCTCATAGCAAAAGTTTCAGAATTCTGAAACACTAATTTTCTTTGCATTGGTATCATCATTGCTTTTTGGAAGAAGCAGAAGATTAAATTGCTACCATTCTTCAGACAGATGAATGATGGGGACTGCATTTGCTATAATTAAGAGAGATTAAACAAGAGAGAAATACACCAACATGCCGTGGATGCAGCCTGCCACCTGTGGTCTGCAAGATCCAGTATGATACAGAAAAGAGTCTGAGGATTTACAGAGTATATTTTTCAATTTTGAAAAATATTTTTGAGTGAAAAAAAAAGCATAATTCATAATTGTAGTAAGATTGTCAGACTCTGCTGACATTAAAGTCAACACTGAAATTTACCTTGAATTCATGGGAGGTCAACATGTATCCCAAACCTCGGCTATGCCATCAGGCTATAAGCCATGACCTGTACCTTGCCATCAGTTGCCATCTCCAAGCTAAAGTTCAGATCAGAAATTAAGATTATATTGCTTGCTTCTGGAGTATTTGAGAACTGTGTTACAAACAGTAAAACACTGTTTCTCAGTCTGGGTATGCCACTGGAATTGCAGATGCATGGGCCACAGCATGTTTTAGCACTCACTATTTTAGGCTGTTTATAAGGAAACTCTCAAATTAGAACATTTATTTTCTAAACTCACCTTTTCACCTTAAGCATCTTGACAGTAAATGTGCTGTTCACGTGCACAGGCAGACGGGCTGTAGGTCCTGTAAGAGATCATCAGAAATAGTTATGTAATGCCAGCATTCTTTCTGTCCTGTCTGCATCCACTTTCCTCTTGTTAGTGTTAAAATTGTAATAGCATCCAAATATTGTAGGTGCTGTGCAGACATTTAAAAAATGGTTCATCTCCCAGTCAGTTTACAGTCTTAAAAAGTGTGAACATGGAAGAGGGAGAACACAAAGTGAGAGCCCCATTGTAGTCATCCTATCTGAACGCCTCCGGCTTTTCAATATTGGCATCAAACAATCTTAATACTTCTAAGAGAATTTGGGCCATCCTGATTTAGTTGTTCCACGGGCTGCTATGTGAGCACCTCCCACATGATGGTGCTGTCCGGCCGGAGCAGCAGTCAGGCTGAACTGCATTTCTT
Source organism: Erpornis zantholeuca (assembly GCA_013400515.1). Classification (NCBI taxonomy): domain Eukaryota; kingdom Metazoa; phylum Chordata; class Aves; order Passeriformes; family Timaliidae; genus Erpornis; species Erpornis zantholeuca. The sequence continues at coordinate 204,464 of VZTN01033043.1, read as the reverse complement.
CTCGCCGTGGAACAGAGTCTTCCTGCCCTACTGTTCTAATCCTTTTGCCAGATATTGGGACGAAGGAAAGCAAATGAAACAGGAGTAGCCTTCCCTATAGTATCACCTCCTGCTGTGTGGTTGCTACATTTAATTATGTATACATCTTCTTCCCAAGTTTGTCCTCCACAGAGCTACACTGGAAAACAAACTGGAAAAAGAAATGCTTTGTACAGCTGAGTAATGATTTACACTTATGAACATTAGGACAAACACTTATAACTGGTGAATTTTCACCCATGCTCTTCTGACTTTAGCTCAGGTCCTTAGCTTTCAGTAAGGGAAACTTCTATCCTAATTTAACCTGTCACCATTTTGGACAATCAGTGTTCATTTTTAATCATCCTGAAGAGAAGAAGTCTTTCCATCTATTACATATGATATGAAAATACAGCTTATGATTTAAAATTATGAAACATACCTTTAGCTGCATATGAAAATATTACTATAATAATAAGCTACATAAAGTCATGGACTTTTTATTTTTACTCATACATGGTGCATTGTCTACTTAAAATTATTGATGATATGTATCTTTCTCTAGAGAAATCTGAAAAAATGTCAGAAAGTGTCAAATCCAGCAAGACGAACTTGAAAGATTCAAAAACATCGAGAAACAATCAAAAAGGTAAAAAAATGCTAAGGAATCCCGAAAAGAAAAAGGAACCCAGCTTGGTATGTAAGGTACAGCAGCAATGAAAAAAGCAGCAATCTGGTCTCAGATGAGATCTACCTTAATTATTTTGGCCCCATGGATTAAAAATCCATGAGATAAATTAGAATATGCAATTTTATATAAATAACTGAGAGAGGTAAACTTACTCATTGTAGTTTTGTAACCAACAGTGCTGATAACATCATGTCATTATATTTCAGGTAAAAAGGATGAAGTTGATCTTTCTATGGCCAGTATAGGTAAGTGCTATGATGACTGAGCTTTAAAGTAGTAGTTCTGAAATACTCAAAGCATTTTGAAGCTTAAGTGTTACTAATGCCAGGGGACAAAAAGGAAAGATTTATTTTTTTTATGAATGAGAAAAATTAGAAAATATGAAGAAATGCAGCTCTCACAGAGATTACAGTGGCTCTCTGAGCAGGAGGCAGTGCATCAGGAAACAGGTATGGGTTTGTAGAGGAGGTTTTTCTCTTGGTTTGAGGGGGGTTGGTATAAGGGAAAATAAAAAAGCATCACAACAGAATTATAGGGTGCAAAGTATTTGCATTTAGAAATAGTTTAGCAATTGAAAGAAAAACATGACATATTTCTATAATTTACTAGTCTTTGATCTTTGTCAAACAATTATTAAATTTCATGAGAAGATGATTTTAGAATATCATTGTGGGTTTTAATCATAGATACCAATAGACATTGGTTAGCATCTTCTGTTTTGTATGGGAAAAAATTAACCATTTAAAAGTCACAATTTTGCTTCTGTGCAAGAAAAGTTCAGTTTTAAGCGGGGCCAAAGTTAAGGGCTAAAAGTATGCAATTATCTGAATTTAAATATATTCTTTTTTTCTTAGACACCAAATTATTTTCAATGGTTTTTTTATTTTCCATATTTCTGACTGTATTTTTCTTCTGGCCTGATTTGTGCAATTATTCCTCAGATATAACTTAAATTGATGTCAATGTAAAATTTGTCTATGGTTTACAGGAACAGTCCAAAGGGTTATCTTACTTATTGGCTTGTAACAGTACAGCTTTTATTGTTAAAAGCTAAAACAGTGTGGCAAACAAGGAATACACAAACTAGATAATTCTAAAAGAAACTGTAAATCACTTGTTTTCCTACATAATCCTTATGAGCACTGGGTGAAAATTGTTCTCTGGTTAGCATCACCAAAATGGCTAAGCTGCAGTTAATGAAAATGCACAAAAAGTGATCCCTTTTTAAAGTGTTAGTTTTAAAAATGTATTTTCAGTGTTCCAGGAGATACTTAATCAGTACTGTACCTCCACCTACTGGCAAATAAGATTAGAGTTCTAACAGCTAAACTACTGCTAGGAACCTGTTGCTGAAAGCAGGAAAATAACACTGGTGTAAGCAGATGCTGCCTGTGCAAGCAAGAGTTAAACTCCACACATGCATTCCTTAGCATAAGACCTGCAAGTGCTCCTTACTTCTTCCTCAGAGTTTCTCCTCCTTTGTAAAGTTCTTGTAGCACTAAGAGCTGCTGACTCTTACAAATGATACAGGTACAATTTACTAACACAAAAAAAATGTGAAGCCTATGATGGGATGTTACACACTTCTTACTGGAAAAGAGAATTCAATAAAATGTTTATAATGTAAGAATTCCAGTATCAGGTCCTTATATTATAGATTCTGTTAAAAATAATATTCTGCAATATATAATTTTAGTTCTTTAGACCGAAAGGTATGATTTTAATTCTGACCATTACTTTGTTTTTAACTTGGGCTTGTAGCAATAGAGCATTGAAGAAAATACACTTAGAGTATCTGTCTTTGTTTCCTCTCACAGTGATGTCTATTGTATTTCTCCCTAACTTTAATGCATGCTTGTATTGTTTCATTCAACAATGAAGCCTAAATTGCTTTAGAAGGATTTTTTAGCATTAGCATTTGTGCACAAGGTTGTATACATGATTCAGCATTTTAAAAACAGTAGCATGGAAGCTTATTGAATAAACAACCATTACTCCTGGATGGGATTTCTGAGGTCTGGTGTTAGCAACAGTGACTTTGGACCAGATGACTGAGGTCTTTCTCAATCAACATCCCTATGATTTTGCATTTTTTGGGAGCATCTACACAGAAATCCTGGAGCTGTCCAAGATATCAAAAAGGAACATCATGCAATATTGATTACAGCTTGTGATGAAGGTGAAGTAATGCCCTGTGCATTCTACAAACAGATTATGTGGGCTACGAAATAACTAGTGGACACTAAGTAATCCATACTTGGAATAGTGTAGCATGGACCAGAAACATCAGGCATGCCATTAATTTTAGTGCTGACTATGGCAGAGCAGATGCAGTGGAGTAGCAACACTGGAAGATTTTAAAGGATAAATGTCAGATTCATCAAACATAATGTATTATGCAATAGGATTATACAGACATCAAGGAGGATTTATTGTTTTGTCAGTCCTTGTTGGCTTAGATTAGAGATAACTTCTCAAAACGTGCTGACACAGCTGGTCACAATCATCATTTGAGGTATGTCAACTTCTCTTCAAGGTGCACAAACAAAAACCCCACAGGTACTGGGAATTCAGACAAAATACTAAGTAATTCACACTAAGAAAAGAGACTGAAACAAAGATGATAGAAAGTATCCGCTACTATCACAACAGCCAGCACATTTCAGTACAGAAAAATAGTATACAGTATACACATCCCTAAGTCTTTTAGTTTCCAGTTCACCAACAAGATGAACATATGCTTACCTTCTCAGGAAAAATTATAGTGGCTTTCATGAGGAATGCTCTTACCAGGGCAGCTGAGACAGAGCATGAATCTGCTATTAGGGTGGTGTAGCAAAGGAGTCTCAGGCAGGATTCACAGAGCTGGGCCTGGAGTGATCGTTGCCTGTAATGTAAGCCGAAGACAGAACATGTAACATGAGAAAGACCAGAATTACATGCATTGCCCCACTCACATACAGGTGGCACACCCTGAACAAGAAGCACTGTATATTATCCTCAGATTGAGTGTTTGCAGAGTACAGCTGACAGGCCACCTAACTGCATCCAGCCTCAACAAAACCAGTGAAGACATCAGTGCTAGAGCAAGGATAAGAAATATGTGAATGAACCTAACAGAGATCCTGTGTGTAGAAAACAACAGTTATGTATTCTCCAGTAAAGCTGAAAAGAAATATCTAACTTTAATCTCAGTGACCTTGCTTTAGTCCCATTTGATTAGTGAGAAATAGTCTCTACTGCACTCTGAACTCAGTGGGAGCAATATCAAAGTCCAAAATCAGAAAAGCATCCTTACTTGGGAGAAGCCTCACCTAGATTAAACTTTGGCTTAATATGGTGCTGCCGTACAGGAAAGGACCACAGTATATTTATTCAAAGGCTTTCTTAAGTCAGAACCATGCACTTTTGCCCTTGATGTATTAAAACCAGTCCATTAAAGATTTTTCCACTCAAGTTCTTAATAACCTGTTGCTCAAGAAGAAAAAAAACCCTCATACCAGGGAGATCATATTCATTATGTGCAAAATGTTGGGTATTTTAAAAGGTTAATAAAGTAAATATAATTTGTATTTCATGCCTTCCAAAATACCAAACACAAAGCTGAGAGTTTCAAAAGCATTATGCTAGAAACAGTAAAGACATAGAGATATCAAACTATACGTGCACGTTAAAACAACACTCTGAAGTTATCATGCAATTTTGCTTTTTTTCATAGGCCACCCAGAAATCTTTCCTTTGCTTTTGACTGCAAAGACCCAACAAATTTTTAATTGCCGGGCTGATGAAGATGTCACAGAAGAAAATTGTCTCAAATGTATTAAAAAAGAGGACATAATTCAAGACCTGAAAACAAGAGCTAACAATTCTGATTTCCATCCTCTCAAAAAAGTTATCCTAGTATGTAGCTTATTTCATTCTCACTTTAAGACTTGATTCTCTCAGTGCCCATTCTTTTAAGGAACAGGTCTGTTCTTGTTTGGCTCTGTGTAAATACACCAATGCTGTAATAATATCTGAGTGCTATAAGGTCATGGACCATTGTTGACTCAAACTTTCTCATGGCTTGCCATGCTTTTTTTTTTTACTAACTTCAGATTGAAAATATGCTAAAAGTAACATAAATACTGTTAGTTTTGATTCTGTGAACTGACAGACCTTCACATATTTGGCTTCCCCTAATTCAAGACCTATTTACTGAGAATCATTCAAACAGTTTCTTTTCTGATTAATTCTCTGTATGAAAGATTAGTTTTGTCCCAGACTTACTTTTATTACAAAATAAACCTCATCTATTCCTTTTGATTAGCACATGAAATTCTCTGTTAAGAACACAAAATTAACCTAAGACACTGAATTTACAGTAGTGGTAGCTTTTCCAGTCACAACCTCATGTTTGTTTTGAATATCATTTGTTTTCAGTTTTCTACTATTTATTTTTTTCCTTAAAATAGGAATATCCAGGGGATGAGCTCTTGGTAGTTTTTGATCCAGAGTTCCAGTATGGACAGAACTTTTACATTGTTGCTTCTGAAGAAGCCAAGGAAAACCTTCTAAAGGTAAAATCCAAGTACACTACAGCATTGTTCTATCTATGAATATTTCAGAATCTAGTCTCAAACAAACATGTCAGGAATGGTATTGTTAAGCACCTAATGCTCCTCTAATGGTTAAGCTGATCATGGAAAAATATGTATATCACAGAAAAAAATATATTTTGTACTGAGAAAGGCTAAATTAAATGTTCGTATTTTACTTCAGAGGGCCAGTATAATCCCCATTGCTGCATTTTTATCATAAGCATTAATTTTCTCTGCTAATACCCATATTTCTCAGACATAAAAATAACAGATAATAAATATATTGAGTGTTTTCAAAGACTTATTATACTTATTTTTCATAGTATCTATTAATATCTTCTTCAAATCACTGAAATGTTCTTGAGTTCTAAATAGCTCTAAATAAATAGAACTTGTGCACTGTGCTGTAGGAGAATGTTTATAGGAAGATTATATCATTTTTCAATATGAGTTTGCCATCCAGCATCAGGGAATCAGGAGAAGAAACAATTAAGAAGAGTAAAATGCAGTTCCAGGCCAGAGGGTCTAACAGAAAAAATCACTATAAATTACTTTTATATCAAATGATTTGCTTGCAGTCTCTCTTTAGTAGTTAAATATTAAATATGTAACATTTACTGGAAAATTCTAATGCATAAATGAATGGGACCTAACCCAGTCCTACCATGGGCACAGTATACCCTGACTCACTGCACTGAGACAAAAGTAAAGAATGTGGGAATGGAGACTCCAAACTGGGTTTCTAGCTCATACTTATATTTTGGTAACACATTTTTGAGAAAGCACCATTTCTCACTGTTTGATATCACAGCTTTCAGCAACTGCAAAAGAAACAGAAGAAACAGAAGAAAATAGAGAGGAAACTCTGGAAGTCCACAAAGCTTGGGTTTCCCTTGGCAGCGAAAAGGAAGTTGAAGAAGAAACTGTTAAAGAAAGGGAGACAAAGGTCAGAATCAACAGATGTTAGTCAATTGAATAAATACAACCACCCCACATTTATTTTAAGTTCCTTAAAAAAAAAAAATCAGGAAACTGGAAGCTGCAATCCTAGTTTTTCTTGAATTCTTTCAAGAAAACTAACAAAGTGAGAGAAATACAGAAATAGCTAAACTTTTAGCAAAAGCTGAAAGCACTGCAGAAACTTTTTTTTAAACTGTTCTCTTTACGTCTTGCAAAAAAGGCATGTGATGCCTTATTTGACATAACTACTTATGTGATTTGACATATCTACTTTTTAAGGTGGAAGTTCAAAAGTCCAGAAACTATCATCTTTGGTCATTGGCACCTCTGGCAGTTTTTGCTCAATTTGGCCAGGTTACAATGGGAGTCGTTACTCTGTTTCCATGAAGCTCAGGGAACTGTTCTAGTATATGGATGGCATTTAAGTAGCATGCAGCACCTTTTAAGTATTCACAGGCAGTACAAGCTGACTTTGCAGAAGAACATGTTTGATTAATTACATCTACAGATTATGTCGAGAAAATTATATGTCCAAAAACTAGATCCACTCACAGCTGTCACTTAACTTGTGATGTGTGGGGCATCTCCAAGCATCTAACTGTCCATGAGTAGTTTTTACTCAATACCTAAATCCCTATTCAGGGAAAACTGGCTACGTTTTGATAGCTCTCAGCAACTGGATATCTTGCTTACATTTAAAAAGATGTCTGATTGTTCCAAAGCTAATTCACAGTCATTAAATTTAACACGTTCACAGTCCAAGTATTCTGTATTCTGCATTGCTGGCAAGGTCCACTCAAAAGAATATTTAGCCTACTTTCCTTTCCAGTTCTGTGGGAGGTGCTGGGAAAAAGTACCTGGATATGAATCCAAGACAAAGCAATATCTCTCTACTGCCTGAAATCAAGTGTCTGCCTCTCTTTGTGAGCAGAAATCAAGACACGTCCCTCCTTCCTTCCTAGTTCTCAACATAAGGAAACTCCTCCAAATTTTTTTTGCATCTTCTTCAGAGTACTTTTCTCTCCCTAGGCACTTCAAGGGAAGCTGAAATACCTCACCCAAGTTGAGAATTCCAGTGAGAGGGAAGAGCTGAAAAGCTAGGTCTTGGAAGCCTAATTCAGTATTACATAAGGCTTCCTGCAAATCAATAATTTAATTAAGTGTGCAGTTTCAGTATTGCATGAATTAGAAAATGTAATTCTCTTATTCTACTAGCAGTAATCCAAAAATGCTACAACTTACTGTTTTACAAATGCCAACCTGTCTTCTATTACATATATAGTTTATTTATAAGAGCACTTCAGAATTTCAAAGTGCAGAAATATGAGTAAGCTCAACAGAGAAATCATTAATAGAACTAGTTCTATAATTATATGAATGCTGCCATTTTACAGAACGAACTTTCCAAAATCTTTCTTTTCTGCTAGCCATGGAAATGTATCTTTTCCAGATTAAGTACAAGATTTCTCGAGTTCGCAGGAAGTTTGGTGCACCGATTACATTTACTGATAAGAATGCTTCAGATGATAAAGACAGTTATGCTGAATGCACGTCATATGAAGACAATACTTTCACTATTAACATTATTGAAAGGGATGTGGGGGTGCAAACAGTTCCAAAAGTAAGAGAAACTAGTACTCAGACAAAATTGTAAGTATGAGAAAATATTTATTGGCTTATTTATTAAGTTCTGCACTGTTTCGTGTCTCAACTAAAATTCTGGAGTTACTCAGTTACAAACTGATTAACAGAACAAAATTGGATGCTCTGTTTGCATCCTTTTTCTTTAATTCTTTTCTAAAACGTTTCTAGAAAAATGATGTATTTAAAATTCACACATTACATGGGTTTCTGTCTTTGAAATATTTTCTATACTTACATTCAAATTTATTCCAATTGGGTAGGACCTATCCAAAAAACGCATCCACGCAGTATTACACCAGACTGCTGTCAAACGAAGCCAAAGCAGAGACCCTGTCATCTGAGAGGCTGAAGGAATTTCTTAGAGCAGTACATATAAGGTAAAATTACTGCAGCAATACTCTTAAAGACTACCTGAAATAATACAGAATACAAGCAAGTACTCTTCTCTTAATGGATCACAGGTCTGGTCAAACACCAATTTTATTTTTTGTTTCTGTTTTTTTTTCTTTATTATAATATTAACAAATGTTAACTTATTACTATTTTCTATGAAAATAACCATGACATCTATGCTATATAAATATTAATGTTGGTTTAAATAGATATCAGAACTGCTAAAGTTGATAGTGATACATCTTTTCAAACAAACTGCAAAGCTGATCTTTCAAACAGTGCCAACTCAAGCAGAGGGTTATACAGGGAGAAAAGGTGCTGTCCTACCCATGATTATTCCCTTAGCCATGTCCCATTAATGGGACATGTCCTACTTAATGACATTTTTTGCACAAGAATTGGACAATTGCTCTGTACTTGGTCCACAAAGAACTAGAGTTAAATTCTTGGTACAGTATCTTTCTGTTTAAACAGAAGAGGGTTTCCTTGCAGTGATACATCACTGAGGAATTATTACTTTTAACTAATGTGATCATAATTTTGTGAAAAACAAAAGCTACCTCTTTACAGAAACATCTGTAATTCTACTATTGAGTAGTCACATCTGGATTATTGACATGTTAACTGTTCTTTTCACAAAACAGAATGGAAATTGCATTGCAGCAAAATGAAATTATGGATGTTTTTTTTGATGACTGGAAGGCCCTAGCAGAAGACGAAGAAGGAGGCAAGCCAGATGTTTATCTTAAAGCATACCAATCATTTACAGATGTGCAGTATCTCAAGAACAGAACCATTAGCTGCGTTCGCTGGCATCCAACCATTTATGGTAATGCAGCTACAGTACTGATTTGAGTCTTCGATGATAGGTATTATATGACATAAATATGACATAAATTATATGACATAAATATTCATAAAATCATCACATATATATTCATAAAATCATCAGCTTTCAAATTTAAAAATAAATCAAAACTGATTTAGTATCCCCTTTTGAATTGCCAATTGGAGGCGAAATGAAAAATGAGACAGACAAATTCTTTGTAGAATTCATCCAGGCCAGGCAAAGTCCTTTGCACTAATGTGTAAGTGGAGATCATAGGAAGGAGGAATTTCCCCCCATGAGGCTCATTTAAGCAGAGTTGCCATGCCAGACTTTGGATGGCTCTGTGTGCCTTTGTGCTTGTGCCCATGCCTGGCTCTCACAACACGCCTCATACTCGTGAGGAATGCTACAGCCACACTGGGACAGGACTCTGCCCAGTGCCAGGGAGCATTACAAGACACACTAAATGTCAGCTCCTGCTCCCTGCTGTGCATTATTGCTCTGCACAGCCAGACCTAAAGGCACAGTTAAGTTCTATATAAATGTCCCAGACCCCAGCATACTACTAGCTAACACTGCAGCCTGTGTAAGAAAATTAATTGGGTTACCAAAGATTTGTTTTCTTGATGGGTGGCCAGGACTATATGCCTGTCACATCATTTCAGGTGCAGTATTACACCACTGAGGAGCACTAGCAAAAAAAGAGGAGTTTTGTCCTGATGCACAGGTTCTATGACTCATTTTTAAATAACTTAATGTTAAGTAACAAAAGTAGTCTCCTCAAAGCTGATCTGGAAAAAAAAATTTTAAAAAATAGATAATTGGTTTGTTTGGGGTTTCTTTCCTGCTTTGTTTTTTTCACTGTATTCAGAAGGTATAAACATAAGTAATTTAGAAGAATTATCAATGTGTTGAAACTTGAATTGTCTCTTTTGAGAAAATCTATTTTCTCTTTCAATCAGGGATTATAGCACTGTCAGCAAGAAAGCAGCCTTCGTATGAAGAGCAAGTTAACCTTTCTAATAAATCATTGCTACATCAGTCAGTTATACTTGTCTTGAGTTTTTTTGACCCTATCTGCCTCCAGGTATTTCTTCAAGACTTTGAAATATGCCAAGTATTTAAATAACATGAGAACAAACAAATGGTGTGACTGCATTTCTCAACTATCTTGTTTTTCTTCTCTCTAGCTAGTGTTGAAGGCTCCTGAAGACATTTACTGCTTTCAGTTCAGTCCAAGTGATCCAAATATCATTGCTGGTGGCTGTGTCGATGGACAGGTTTTTTACTCTTTAAAAATAAAATTGCATATTTCTGTATTTTCTTCCATTATAAAAACAAGTGTGAAGAGATGTACTCAACATCTCTAGTAACACACAGAGAGAGAATATAGATGTCACAAAGTCCTGAAGCTCTCTTACCCCAGGCTGAAGCTATGTCTGGTTATTCCATAGCTAAGCCATTACTGTACAATGCTTTTTTGTAGTACTGATAAATAGGTTGAGTTGTAAAGACTTTTCTTTAGAGATAACTGTGACCTTTCTTTTGATTACATCAGACTACAGAGAAAATACTTTAAAGACTTCATATATTCTAGTGCAGAGAGTGAATTTCTTATTTTTCCCCAAACCTCCATTATTTGAAAAAAAGGCATATTAATGCACAGCGTATTAATACATATATACAAATACAATTTGTAATACACTCATTTCTCATTGTAGGTTGTACTGTGGGATATTTCTAAACATGAAGAAAAGCTGAAAAGCGCAAAACCTGTTACTGATGAAATCATTGACTCAGAGGGTGAGCCAACAGCAGCAGCCATGGTGATTGAGGTAATTCAGGGGTTGATGGTTGGATGGTGGTGTACAGGGGTTCCCCAGCAGTGAGCACTGGCAGCACAGAACACCAGCTAAATCCTGGGCTGCATCCAAAGCAGCGTGGCCAGCAGGGCAAGGGAGAAGATTCTGCCCCTCTACTCTGGTGAGATCCCACCCGGAACACTGCATCCAGCTCTGGTGCCCCCAACACAAGAAGGACATGAAACTGTTGGAGCAAGTCCAGAGAAAAGCCACAAAATTGATAAGAGGCACCTCCCCTACGAAGATGAGCTGGGAAAGTTGGGGCTGTTCAGCCTAGAGAAGAGAAGGTTGCATGAAGGCCCCATAGCAACCTTCCAGTGTCTGAAGGGAATCTAGAGGGAAGGTGGAGAGAGACTCTTGGTTCAGAACTGTAGAGACAGGACAGGGAGCAATGGGTAAAAATTAAAAGAGGGGAAATTTAGGTTAGATATTAGGAAGAAATTGTTTACTTTGTGAAGGTGGTGAGACACTGGCACAGGTTGCCCAGGGATGTTGTGGATGCCCCAATACCTTGTGGAACCCCAAGTGTTCAAAGCCAGGTTGGATAAGGCCTTGAGCAATGTGGTCTGTCCATGGCTGGAAGGGCTGGAACTAGCTGATCTTTAAGTCTCTTCCAACCCCTTAACATTCTATGATTCTATGAAATCAAAATAACAGCTCTTAATATGGTAAATGCTTCTGTTGTAAGTATATTGCAGTATATCTATACGTCTCTGAAGGAAAAATGAGTGAAGGTATCCTGACTCAAAAGAGAGGAGTAGATAATTTTTACAATGAGACACTAGAAAGGATAACAAACATGATGGGTTCCTGAAATAAGATCATTATCACAATTATCACAATATAATTTCTACCTGATTAGTAGAGCTTAATAGGTTTACTGCATTTTGTGAAACTTAGGCTTCAGTCAGCCTGTTCTTTAACGGGCACCAACATACTCTCCACTCTTATCTTATAAAGCTGTCAAATACCTATGGTATTTGTTACTGAATGTAATACTGAAAGTATTCGAGATGTCTATGAAGAGAGAAAAGGTAGCTTGGAAGATGAGATGATTCCAGTGGAAAAAGACAACAAAGTGGATAAGCAGGTGAAAGAGCAGAGGAGACAGTAATGATGCATGGGTGTCTGGGGAGGCATGTTGGAATTGTTTTTAGAGCTTCATATCCTCAGACCTGTTTTGATGCTTTCCTTTTTATTATTTTTTTCCAAATGGAAGGTACTAGACTCCTAAAAAGCTCTATAAACTGATCTGAAATATGTGAAGAAGCATTAACAGAATGCAAAGTAACCTTTTTTCTTTGATAGATCTACTATTTTATTTTGGAAATACATTAAGATTTCTCTTCTTAAAACCTTTCTAGCCATCAGCTATAAAAGTCCAGCAGAGCAGCACAGAGCCAGCTCTAGTTAGATACTGTGCAGCCTCTTCCATACCATATAGTAATAAAAAGCCAGCAACAGATATACAGTGGCTACAACGTAACTCTGAGGTGAGTTTAAAAATTCACTTATCTTCTTTTTATTGCTTTTCTAATCTACTATCTCAGAAATCCTAATGCAAATACAATAGAAAATACTGAAGAGTTAATTATTTGTAGTTGTTATTTCTCACTGCAGTTAGTAAATATTAATAATCTGGCATCTCTTGTCCTGTTCATTGTGCTTTATAACTGTACTGTGCTCTCAGTCTGATACAAATCTGCTCATACTGGAAAAAAATTCCTTAACTTTACATAAAATTATAATTCAAAATTATAGTAAGCCTTCCATATATAAAATGTATTGAATTTCTCCTATGAGCAATCTAGCTTGTCACCAAGAAATAACTAATTACATAAATATCTGGATACCCAAGAATGGTGTTGTTATTGTCACCCAAATTTTTCTAGATGCTGCCTGTGTACTCAAAACTTACTGTTTCTGTGATGATTTTAAAGCTCCAACGTACTTAGGGCCTGTGTACTTAGAGGATCCAACAGGAATACTGAGTACTGACTTACTATCAAGTCGTTGCTAAATTAATTTGAAATGGAGAAGTAGTCTATTTCAAAATAATGACAGTGGAAAAACAGGCCAAGAAAGAAATTGAAACCTTTAAAAGATTTATGAAAATTATACATCAATAAATTTTTGAAAAAAATTTAAGACTTCAGAGGTACTACAGTCCTTAGTGACATTTCCAGAAAAGTGAGGAAAAGGGCACACACATATCATAAAAAGACAGCTGATACCACTGCTCATTATTATTTTATACAGTAATAGTCATGGATACTAATTGGTACCAGACATAAAGAAAGCGATTGGATAGCAGAACATTGTTGTGGTTTTTGTTGTTTGGGTGGGGTTTTTTTAGCCAAGGTTTAGGCTCAGAAAGCTGTTTTTGTGTTCATCTGGGATAACAGATACAGAAGACCCAGGCTTCATAAATAAAACTGACAAAGGAGTCACTTTGCCAGTATTTAGCAAGATGTACTGGGACATACTTTTCATTATATAAACATGGAATACGTGTCAGCCTTTGCACAACATAGCAGTTTTTATGGCACAGTTCCTAAAATCAGCAGTTTTATAATTACAAATTAATGAAAAATTATTCAAAGTTATATCCAGAACCTAATTCAGCTTTGCCTGGCTGCAAGACTACCATTGTGATTCCAGGTTGACAAACTCATGAAGGAAAATTGGAGTAGGCCTAATTTGGCCTAAAAAAACATTTGGAGGGAATTTTGCCACATACTTGATAAAAACAGTTTTTTGCCAAAATATATTTGGTTTTTTATATACCGAAGTTATTAGTTAGATTTGATTAGCCTATCCTTGCTTGTTATCCCTGACACCTTTCCTTTATTTTCCTGAGTAATTAAAATTAATTTGCTATAAAGCAAGAACTACTTGGTAAATGATAAGTAGTATAAAACCTCCAGAAACCCCACACAGACAAAATGAAACTATTAATAATCAACATTTGAAGGCACCACTACAATCCTACAATGAGGTCTAGCCAAGAGATAATTTAAGATAGATGACCCATGGTGTAAACTTGGCAAAGACACATCACTCCCACTACACTGAAATGTTGGAGATAAATGTCTCAATTACCAGCTCTTTGGTTAAGCTGCATAAAAGAAGTTACAAACATGGCAAATTAAAGAGGGCCTGACTTGCAGTGGTACCAGTAAGTATTTATCCTTCTAAGTTAATTTAAAATTTTAGGTGTGGAGCAGGAAAACCTGGTATCAGTTCACTTGAAGCACATTTGTAAAATAGCTTGACTTTATAACTGCAAATTAATATGTCCTGATTTTCAAACCTTACCAAAGCAGAAACAGTGACTTAATTTCTAGTAGCCTGTTTTGTGTTGAAGTACTTATGTATCAGAGTGTTATTTTTGTTTTTCATCCTCTTCCTCCCCTGTAATAATTGTTACTGTTATTTTCAGGATGACCAAAAGGGTGGTACTTCTGAAAACAGAGATGAAAATTACGTGCAGCTTGTAACCTGCTCCCCTGATTGGTATATTCAATACACACTCTACAAGACATCTTCCAGTTTCTTTTGGAAAACTTAATGAAGTGTAATCCATGATTTAACTAGCACATTTCTGGATTCCTATCAGCATACCCTGAGTGGCTGAAATTCTGTATGCAGAAGACAAGCACTTTGCATTCTTGTCCAGTTAAACCCTTTACAGTAATGGCATTTAGAGTTTATTAACTGAAAACCCTTGCATATATATGTTTATATTCTGTGCATAACACCTTCAGAAGAGTGTTGATCACACATCCATCAGCCTGGAAAGCCACATCCTCACACTTATATTTGATTGTGTGACATGCACAAAAAGCTCTTAAAAGATGCCAAGGCCTATTTCTACAGAAATACTGTAAACTATAGGTAAATTTGGAGACTTAGCTGGCAAAATTACTCTCCATGGATCTCCTCCTTTGTGGACTGAATAGTTGTGATAGTTATAATATTATTCTGTGTGACTGGCAAGGAGGCAGAATGCAAGAAGTGGAAGTAAATGTTTAGTTTTCATGATGTCAGAAGGTTTAAGGCTTCAAGGCTGCATGGCTGGGGTCACTCATGTATTTGTTAGTTACATCAAAGCAAGGGTCAGAGAGAGCAAAATTTCGTTATGATGCAAAGTTATTTTCCCTTATCAAATAACAGAGAAGACTTAGAAGAATTAAATGAGAAGAAAGATTGCAAATACACTTCTTAATAAGTTTGCTGTGTAATGCAAGTAATTCACATAGAAGAAATTATTTTAACTACTTACCCACCAGGGTTCCAAATTGAAAGTTTTTACCTGAAGTTAAGAACAGGGAAGCCACTGTAATATCATACTTGGGTCCCTGAGCAACTCCTGTTAGAAAAGGAAAAGAGATAACAGCAATGAGGAAAGTTTCATTCGCTGTCTCAAACCTGTGAGAGAATGGCCAGAGTAGAGCAAAAGGAACAATCAGAGGGTTGAAGACTCCAGTGAGGTAACAGATACAAGTGAGTGGAACCATTTGCCTTGAATGTCAGCCAATTAATTGGTACACACAAAAATTGGCACTGATCTTCAATTTGAATTACTAATTACCTGCTACAGCCTTCAGGAATTTCAGCCAGGCAGTGCCAGTTGGTTCACCCAATAACTGTGGATAAGCAAACATTATGAATACTATCTAGCTGCTTTGGTGTAATTAACTGATGAAATGGTAAATAAAGAAATATATTTCATAATTTACAAAAGAAACAATTAATTATCTAGCCTTTATCTGATTTTCAGAGTCTCTACTGTTATAAAAGGCTTGAAGATAAAAGGTTAAAAAACCCCAAGCTTTAAAATGTAAGGAAAATTTCATGTAACTTCAAACCAAAACACTATACAATTTACATTATACAATTATTTTGCAGCTCAATATTATTTTGGGATATTCCATCCATCGAACATCGTCAACATTTTTTAGCTGAGAAAATAAAGGAGGAGAGAAGATTTTATACGCCCCAAGATACTGATGAGGATTTAGATCTCTCCTGGAAACCTCTCATAAAGGTAGCGTACACAAATACAGAACACAGGGATCAAGCCAAACTGTTGATATGGCCAGAACTCCATAGGAACATATTCTTGTGCTTCCCAACACTATTTTTTCCAGCAAATTGTGACTTCCTTGTGATTTTCTTTCTGATTATGAAATTAAATACTTCAACCTGCCTTTGAAACTTCAATAAAATGCATTTTGAAAAGCTAATTAAGGAGAAACAGCATGATTGCTTCTAAAAAACTGCAGTAGGTGCAAAAGTAGTTGCATAAACAGTGTAAGTTCCTGTCAACCTTTCCAACTGCTCTGCTGCCTATCTCAGTGGGTCCCAAATCATGGAACATGGTCGTAGTCAGCAGAACCATAATTACTAGCAAATTTCAGTCTCATGAAAATGGTCATAGGAGTTTATGAAAAAAAGTGAGGCTGAAAACAATGTTAGGTAAGAAAAAGAAGTTATAATTTTAGGCATGCTGATCTGTGCTGCTCAGAATAGCTGCAGCTAGCACAATTTTTGAACAAGCATGACCACTGCAGCTGGGTTGTTTGGGCTTTTTTGCTATAAACAAAGAAAAATTCTTACAGGAAAAAGGTAGCACAAAGAGCATTTTCTCCATGCTTGTATGTGAAGCAGCAAATACTGTTTGTGAAGTATTACAAACACACTGCAAAGATCATTACAGCAGAAAGCCATTTAGACTTGTACCTCAGAGATCTGACAAAACAGTTTAGCAAATGCACTTCTTTCTGAACAGATAAATCTGCGTGAAAGGGACACCATCACAGAGTATGGTCTCACCAGAATCAGTTTAAGGGAACTGCAGTATCGTTACAAAACCTCAGGTAATTTTTTTATTACACCTCTCTGGGGAAAATGTTTTAAATTAGCTTGTGTTTCAGTATATACATAATAAAAGCTGAGCAATAAAATGTTGTATAGCTAAACACATCTGGGGAAAATATTTCTTAAGTATACTGGTATACAGTGTGTGACCTACATGTATTGACTAGGAAGAGATGTACGTGTACTGAATCCAAACTGAGCAATTCCATTGCACAGTATCTCTATCCAGTTTCACTTAAGAGCCCATGCAAATCCCCCACCCAATCTCTTTATCCCTGAAACAGTATGTCCTTTTCAGCCATTGCAGAAAACTATTTTTAGGAACATAATCCATTCCCCAGAGCACAGATGTTAGCTCCTGGTTGCAGCAGCTACAGGCAATGTGTAAGGGCAGTTCCCACAGAGACACTGGTGCTGTGTAAAACTGGTGAAGAATGGGATGCTGCTACCCTAAGGATTGTCAGAGTATGGGAAGCACTGACTTCAGAGCTGCAGCAACGGGGAGATGACACCAGGAAAAAGTAAACCTACAGAACTGCTGCTTTACTTCACAGGCTTTCTTCATATCTTCTCTTGAAATTCCCCTTATCCACAAACTACCTTTACAAGACAAAGGATTTGCTTGGTCTGATAAATTCCAGTGTATAATAAAAAGATGTAACTCTTGTTTCCCAGGGAAGGCAAAATCTCTGAGTGCACTAAGAGCACCCATTAAGGAGAGCCCATATACAGAGCTGAGTGCTTCTTCAAGCAAAAATCTGGAAGCGCTAGAATATCTATTCACCAACTTTTTTGTTGGAAATGAAGTAAGTGAAAATAATATATTATCAATTAAAATGTTAACCCAAGGTATCTGAAAGACTGAACAGATAATAACAGAGTTTGCACAAATGTATGGACTTGCATGTTTTCTTCAGGTGAAACTAAAAAGATCTTTCTGAACATGCCATATTTTACTTCCATATTAATACTTTTAGCTACATGCTTAAAAATTAACATCCAGTATTCGGTAGACTGTGAACCCTTACTACAAGGGCAGAATTAGAAGACATTTTCAAAATATGTTGAGCTTAACCACCTATAAGGAACCAGAGTATTTCCTTATCCCAGAACACATAAGATTGGTAGCTTTTTTTAGTGTCTTCCCACATGTCAGGTGAAAACATTTATACTACAGCCTGCCCCCCAACTTAATTTCACTTTAGGAAATCCCAGCTATTCATAGCCCACTACCTACCCTATGCAACTAAAGTTCATGAATCTTTGCCAGTTACAGAAATGAAAATTTGGCTTCTAGATACC
This sequence comes from Erpornis zantholeuca, assembly GCA_013400515.1. Classification (NCBI taxonomy): domain Eukaryota; kingdom Metazoa; phylum Chordata; class Aves; order Passeriformes; family Timaliidae; genus Erpornis; species Erpornis zantholeuca. Next base: position 186,302 of record VZTN01033043.1, on the reverse strand, counting down.
TTTTTGGTTCCAATCACCTCTTCCCTAAATACTGAAGCAAAGCATGAACTACAAAAAGAAAGCACCTAATTCTGCAGGAAGGGCTGCCTACATACATCATGGCAAGTAAAGCTGTCTTGGCAATACATAACTGAAAAATGGTGATACAAAACTTTAATGTGTTTTCAGCCATTGGCTGCAAATTCATGCTTTAATTTGCTCAGATCAGATTTAATGATGATTATAACTAAGAAAAGCCACAGCTTAAAAACAAGTCACTTTGAAATAAGTCATCAAGCACTAATATTAGCATTTGCTTGATTTTTTTGGCACTACAGGATGGAGAAGTTGTTTATTCTGACTGGAAAATGAAAACTGATACTCATTCAAAAAAACCAGTTAGTAAGTTCAAGTTTCTCAATACCTGTTTAAATCTTAATATATCACTAACTTTAAAATATTTGTGTCTAGACTCTGTCTTTTTAAGGTTCTTGCTCATAGCTCTAATAGTCTATCTCACTGATGACACCTGGATTTAACAGTACACTCTCAAAAGTGCAAGCACTTTAGCTGGCATGACAAAATAGCACAAAGATAATGGCATAAATCATGGAAGTAACTAGATTTGTGGCAATTCCAATTCCTGTACCTTGTAAGCAAAAAAAGAGAGGCTGGTATCTTCCAGGCCTGTGCTGGGTCCTGCACTCTTGTTCCTTGATCACTAAGGCACTCGTAACAAGCAACTGCCTTTTTCCTCCATTAGGAGAGAAGCACTCCCAGAAATACAGCCTCCACACTGAAGCTATCAACACTCTCCAGAACTCTCCATTTTTTAAAGACATCCTTCTAAGCATTGGAGGCCAGAAGTTTGCCATTTGGAAAGAAGGGGTTACAGTAAGTTACTTTAGCACAGCTGAGACTTATGTGATAGGTATACAAGAAAGGTGTATAACAGGCTGAGAGACTGTATTTTCAGAAACCTGCAAGTCACAAAGCTTCATAGCTTAGAAACAAAACAGATATAAAAGAAGCTTTCCATCTTCTTCCCATCAGAACACTAATTTAGATATAGATTAGTAAACTTGTGTTTCACAGGAAAAGGTGAAGTGACTTTCCTAAGTTCCAACCTTGTGAAAAATGTAGCTTCCCATTTCTGCTGCTAGGGGAATGCATGCTGAACAAACCTGAAGAACTTTTATTTTAGGACAAGGTTTTTTGATCTTATGAAGACAAAGAAACATGGAGGTTTTTTGAGTTTGTCTCATGTAGGAATCCAGGTTAGCTGCACCTGACAAAATCTCCAGACCACAGGTTTTAACAGCAGACAGACAGATTACCTTAACAGACTGGAAGTGAGATACCAGGTTTTTTACTTCCCCACAGTCCTTTTTATCTGCAGCAGGTGGTAGGAATTTTGCCATTGATATAATTTTTGTAATGGGAGCGTTTAAATTGTGAGCATTTTCCAAAGACAGGAGATCTGAAGTAGTGAATTGATAGTACTGTTTGATTGTTGGGTCTATCTTTTGTTTTCAAAAACAATTAAGAATGGACCAATCCTTCAGTCAAGCTGCTCTGCAGGAAGATACACTGCAGGACAATGGTCCTCAACAAGACCAGGAGTTTTCTTCATTGGCAGAGACAATGGAAATATAGATATTTGGGACTTACTAAAGAAAACTCATGAGCCATCTCATTTCCAGAACATTTGCAAATCAATCATCACTTTCATCAGCCCCTCCAGTGCCTCAGGTATGTTGATAGTGATTGCACTTCATTGTGCTACTACCTTGTTTGTAAAATGGCCCATGACTCCAAGGCACACAAATCTCACTACAAATGATCTTATGTAAGTACATACTTCCACAAATTTAACACTGTACATACAGAAATTGATGCATCAGTTCTAAGTGTACTACCATGGCATAAAAGCAACTCAAAATATTTCATTTTTAAAAGTCTGTTAAAAGAAAAACTTTAAAGGGATTAATAAAATAAGAGAGCAAAAAGGTTGCCTTTTTTGCTGCAGTGAACAATAAACTAAAAAGACCAGAAAAAAAAGAACCCTCTGTAGCTTGTCTTTGGGTGGAGGTTCACGTTGCTGTTGGAATTTGGATTGTTTATATGGTTTTTTGTCAAATATCTTTCAGCAGAGCAGCATTTTCTAGCTGTTTCTGATGATCTTGGAGTACTGCATATTTTGGAAATCTGTCAAACACTATGTCACCCTTCGAGTAATGAGGTTGGTAAGAATTTTTATTAAATCTCTGACACTTTATCCTGAAAACTCCCAACAGAGAAACAAGTCTGTCTAGACAAAAATGCTTTCAAATAATGGCAATTAATTTGAAATCAGTATAGCCACATTCTCCAAAGATCACCTGTAGCCAAGCTGGCTTGGCACAGAGCTTAGATAGGACTCAACTAAGGGAAATCTCAGTGAGACTTGGCAGAATTCCACTGTTCCAACCTGGCTACATGAAAAACAATTAATTTTTGCCACATCCATAAAATGACACTTTTCATGCATTAAAACAATGCTTTAGAGTGCATAGTAATGTATATATTCCGAATTCCTTTTTTTTACACCTTCTTGTCCACATTTGTATTTTTTTCCTTTAAATAGGTAATTCAATTTACATGTCTTCATATCTGGTTCTAGTTTAGTGAAAGAACATTTTGAAAACTGTTACTAAAATTCCCACTCATTCATGCTCTTGAAATAAGGACTATCTGTACCAAAAGGGCATGGGAACAATGTAAGCAGTTTTAATTTCTCTTTTTTTCTACAGAGTTTTCAGTTGTTGTTTTCCCCTACCTCCCAGCCAAAGATTGAGCTGTTGTTTCAGTCCAGCAGCCATGCCTGCTACCTCATCTATTACTCTTACATCACAAAATGATCTTCCCTTTCTGTTGCAGTTTTAAGTTTATGTAGGCACTTAAATAGTTTATAAACATCCCATAAAGGTCTGCCATGCACAGAGCTGCCCACAGAGCTGCCATGCCCACAGAGCAGTGGGCAGAAGTAAAACATCAGGTCAGCAGCTTCATTTTAGTAAAAATAACTTCTCCAAAGCAAGGCAGGAGCTAACTGAGCGATACGAGGAAAGACATTGCTCCTGCACAGATTACCTGTGTTTGGAACTTAAACTGTTTAGAATTATCAACCAAGGAACAGTCACTAATTTAGGTTATTCTTGTTGGAATTGAAGTATTCACTGAAAAATACAAGGCTGTTGAAAAGACTAATAAAAACTAAACCACAGAACCCCAGATAAAACAAATGCCTAGTGTAATACCAAAGTATGGTAGTTTATGGTTTGTTTGTGCCTGAAGCTGGTCACATCTTTATACTGTATTGCTGAAAACTATTGGGATAAATAGAGATATTTATATTTCCAATTTAGATGAAATATTAATACCATTCAGACCATCAGCAAGAGATCTGTGTCTCTGGGCATGTAATGATCCTTTTTTGTCACTGTGTCTACAGCATGCCAGTGTACTTGATTACTTCGAAAGAGAAGTCAAATATCTGAAATACTGTGAACAGGAATTTAAAGATTATCAAAAGTTTAAAGCCAAAGCAGAATTGAAATCGAGCTGGAGACAGAGAGAGAGAAAACGGTATGTTATACTTGGAATTAAGAAAACTTTTTATGTTTCTTTGTATCTTTAAAATGCACCTGTATTGCTAGACAGGATTTTCCACAGTATTTTCAAAAAATCAGGATGGACATAATCAGAATAGCTTAGCAGCTCTTTATTTCATATTTACAGTTCTTAAGGATGGAAAAGATGGTTCTAGTTCATGTGGGTGCATTTCTTGATCAAGTGAATCCCCTGCAAGAGCATTAGAGTCTATGGATATTTAACAACTGTAAATTTGCTTTTCATTCTACACCAGTTGCTTGTTCAAAAAATTACATTTTGGCAACTTCCCTATAAGCATTGCTCCTTCAAGCAAAGATGGATTCCAGCCTTCCATTCTTTACTCACATAAGAATTTTGCCTATCCTTTCTTTGGTAAATGGTTTAGTAATACTAAATAACTAAACTGTCATTTCTTTCGTTGATTGATGTAGCCCTAGGTGATGCCTATTTTCATTAATTCGTGTCAGCACTGACAAAATCCACTGGAAAGCAATGGGGTCACATACAGGTTTCAAAGCTTAACAATGCATTATTTCCTGGTATGTTTTTTTCCTTCAGAGTATGACCACAGAAAACAAAAGAAGAGATGGAGAAGCAAGGAAATGCACATTATAGTGTGTTTCTGGAGCTGGGGAAGCAGATAGCAATGGATTTAGAGACAAGAAATACTTTCCTCATTGGATGCTTAGAGCCCATTAACACTTTTAGAACCAGCAAGTTTCTTATTGAAACATCTCTATTTCAGCAGAACATGTTTAGCTTTGGAAATAAAGAATCTTGCAGTGAAAGGATATTGTTTCATTAATCTTATGCATTTGTTTGCTCATAGGGTGGTTAAAGAACAATTGATTTGGACCCAGTTTCCCCACTGTTTTTCAATAATACAGTTATAATGAATATTCTCTTTAAATAATAGTTTTCAAAGCTCTGTCTGCCAGGACTCTGAGCCGCTTTTACTTGCCATCATCAGTTTACAAACTTACTGTTACTTAATCCTGGCAAGTGCTTACAAACAGAAAACCAAGTCCACTAAAATATATTGTTCCCTCAAAGAAATCGGTTTTGTTTAGAACAAACAGCTTTTAATAAGCTCACTGTAGCTGTGCATTTCTGTCAAAAGACAATTATCCCTCAGAGAGATCAAATGGTGTTATACAGAAGTTTTAATATTTACCAGTGTAAATGAGTAACAGCTCATGAATATTAATGCTCACCCTCCATCCGGAGAGGACTCTGGTAAGTGGTACTGCTGCTACTGGGTTTCAATAGCCAGGTCAGACACCATGTAACTGAGCAGAGCCTGTCAAGCAGAAATTAAATCTATCAGAGGAGGACAGATTAAACTCTATACGGGTGAGTTCACTCTTTCCATGACTCACCAAACTGTTTGAGGGTCACAGACCCCTGTCAAACAAATGTCCATGTGGTCAGAGTAGACACTAAAGCACAAAGGACAACTGACACACAGGGGATTTGCAGAGAGGATCTTCAGCTGACAAGCAATATCCAGAGCCAGTGCTCTGCTTCATCAGAGTAAAGCATAGCCAAAGAGAAAACAGGATCAGTGTGAGGCTCCTGCCTCCTAAAATAAACACTGCAAATTGGGGTTAGGCAGTGTTAAAGACATGCCCCTTCAATTTTCTACAGATGGGATGTCCCTATCGTGTACTTTTAGCACTTTGATTGAACTTTGGTCAGATTTAAGATATAACTCGATTTGAAAAATGGTCTCTTGTTTGCTACTTTGAAGTTTAAATACTATAGCAATATTCTTTGTCCTTCCTATTGAACTAGTTCTAAATTAAAACCAAGGAAAATTCAACAAGCATGTCCCTAGCACCTGCAGCAGAGTGTTTGCAGTCAGAGTGCAAACAGGAAGAGAGCACTGCTCCTCTGCTAAATCAATATTTAACTAACAGCCTGCTCTACACAGATATGTAAATATCATTCAACTGACTAATTAAAAAGCTCACCTCTCTGTTATTTGGCCTGGACTTCATTAGTACACCACCTCACAGCATCTTCCACAGATTTCTTTTGATTAACAGGGCTGCAAACTACATATACAAGTAAGTCAATCATATTGTTGTGGCTTACCTGGAAAGCCCAGCCACCGACCCCACCCCCCCACTGCAGCTGTCACTACTCCCCAGAAGAGGCAGCAGCCTCAATGGGAGTCTTGTTCCCCACCACAAAGGCACTCTTAAGAGTTTTGATTAAGTAAATATTCCAAAAGACAGAGGGATTTCAGAGGGTTTTCCTAACAGTAAGGCCAAAGAGGCAGCAGATCAGGGCTCTACTTATCAGCTCCCCTCCCTCCCTAGCAAAGTAATTTGGGGAACTGCAGGAGTGCCCCAATGGAAAGGGAGTAATCTCCCTGAGAGCCAATTTCCTCATCTCTGTTCCCAAGTAATACAGGACACATGAGATTACACATCCCATCAGGATCCTTTAATCTGTCTAATACAATCCTAGATGTTGAAATACCTGTAGGGTCAGCTTTGCATCATCTCATGTCTGGCCATTCCAATTTTGCCCTGAAAATGTTTTAGTTAAGACACATTACAGGTTTTCCTGCATGGTTCTAGAAGAGTCAAGCAGAATGAAAACAGTAAATTCATTGTGTAGGATGACATTTTAAAGCAAATGTATCATAGTTCCATGACAGTGTAACATCAGTCCTCTCCCACCCCAAATAACCATCTTTCTGCTAGTGTTAGCTCGAGAATGTGAGACAACAGCTTCCTGTCTCAAAATACACTTACTGTCAAGAATCCCATCCTATACCTTGGGATGGGGATGAAGGTGAAGATCTGACAACAGAAATACCACGTGTCTCTGGCTTATCAGATTTATAGATTCATTCTGTAAAAAACCTGAATATCTGTTGGGAATATCTGTTTCCCTGTATTTTTAGAACATGTCTGAATAGCTGCAGTTCCATTTCTTATCTGGTGCATTAACTAACATACATGTATGTTACATATTTGGGAAAGACAGATGTAAAAACCTGAAGTTTCTGAGCATGTTGGTCCCCAGCAGCTTAAGCCAGCCTGACGTCATGCCACCCCACTATTCCTACCCATCCCTCACCATCCCCACCCACCTCTTGCATGCTCCTGTAATAAGCACTTTGGGAAGCTCAAAGCGGGAGAAGCGAAAAGGTGGATAAGCCACACAGCACCACCAGTGTCTGGAATTTGGAAAATCCTATTTAAACAAACAGAAAAGGATTAAAACTCTACAAATCGGCCTAGTCCATTCCTAAACCCACCTAAGTGTATCATATCCCTGACACTTGGCAGCAAAGCATGGCACAGATCACAGCCTTTTGCATTTCTGCTTTTCCCTGGGGACTACAAACTACAATCCTTGGTTGTGACCCAGCCCCACATGTGGCTGTCACTCGTGGCTTGTGCTTGGGTAAAACCACTTGTGTGTGATTTTGGTGCAAGTCTGGGAACTGCTTCTGTGAATGCACCTGCACTTGTCTTCTTTACCTGGGAGGCAGAGGTCACACCTGAAGGAAGTCCATGGACTCCAGGGACAATTTGCTCTCTGAACTCCACCGCAGCCTCTGCCCTCTCCTGTTAACCTCTTCCAGCCCCTGGTGGAGCTGTCCTGATGCCAAACGAGTCTCACCAAGCAGACAACAGGCCAGCACAGCAAAGGAGGCTCCTGGCTGCAGCCACGGGGTTCGGAGGAGCTCTGCCCTCGAGCCACGCACAGCCAGAGGCTGCCCTTTTGTGTAAAAGAGTTCATTACTGCTTTGGTAGAAGGAGGTTGTTTTAATCTCCCACTTCAGTGTTTCTAGGTTAAGGTAATTCCCACAGTAATCCTGCTCCTTAAGAATCTGTAACAACCATAAAAAGAAAGCAGCTTGACCATATTATATAACTATGAAATATTACAGTATCAGTAAGAATATAAATATGAGATAATATAACAAAAATACCACTAGGGAAATGTCTCATTAAAGGAGGATTTCTAAGATACAAAACATGTTTTACAAGTTGTTATAACTAAATTACCAGGAAATGTTTCATTTGAATAATACAATATAATACTGTATTTTAATTACCCTACGAGATTAACATAAATACAATTTATCGAGTCAATAATTTCCACTGTTGTAATATTAAAATATTAAAGTTGACAGAGCAGTGCATTGCTGCCCTGAATTACAGACCCCTCCTGGAGAAAAAGCTAACACACATTCGAGAGGTGACCACTTACATCATCTGGATTATTACAGCCAATGAAAGATTAATAAGTAAATGTAAATGCAAACATATTTCAAAGAGGGCTAATGGACTAGTGGCTTGTTTTTAATTATCTAACTCAAACATTGGGTCGATCTAGACATGACAACAGAACAAAACATCTGAAAAGCTAAATGTCTTCATGGAACTAATTCATGTGTGCTGCCAGTGCATATGGATGACACCAGCTTAGACAGGTTTAAATAATCACTAGCTAGGCACAGACAGATTTTGTTCTTAATTGGAATTTTATTTAGAATTTAAATTTATAGTTTAAAAAGTATGCACATTCTGTAGGTATAAAAGTTTAAAAAAATACATCGATTTATTGATAAATGCTTCAGGTTAAATTTACATTTTCATTCATATCATTATATTGCAATAATTGTTTTGCATCTTTTAACACTTACAAAAATAAATTAATGAGATTGAATAAAACATTGGAACCATGCTAAAATAATTCCTTAGAAAAGAGGGGTGAAGTTTGCCATAGCAATTCTTAATTCCTTGCCACTGTAAATAAATAACTCTTCAATTAAGCAGTATAAGGAAGTACAGGTTGGCAGAAAAGCACTTACCCACGGGGTGAATGGAAAGGCATGGTGGGATGCCAACAATTATACCAGAAAGATGCTGAATTAATTTCTACCCTGCCAGCTGAGAGCAACTCTGTGTTTGACCTTTCAAAACACCAAAACCTTCTCACCCCCACCTGCCCAAATCCCCCTTTCCTGGGTGGTGTGTATGTGACCTGTAGAGGACAAGGAACATGTCCTTCTGGTTAGAAGGACTATCAAAACATCTGTATACAGTTTGGTAACTATTCAATAACTATTTTTAATTAAATTAAGAATGTGTTTCCTTAAAAGTGAAATGTTTAATGGCTCACTATAAATGACCAGAGATAAAAGAGGCTCTGAGCAGATGGTGATAGTTGAATCTAATAAGGTCACAGTGAACTGCAATCCCACCCAAACTCCCCAGGGGTAACACCACTCCACCCATTCAACCTCATGTGACAACGCTGGTTTCCATTTCTGGGGGAGTAATTAAAAAAAAAAAAAAGTAACTGGCTTTGTGCTGAACTTGAAACCTGCATCTCCAGAGCCTTTACAGAGGGCTCAAACACATCTAACTACCAGCAGCAGCCAATGGTACCGCAACAAAAATACATTAAACTCTGGTGGAAAAAAAACGTACCGAAACATTGAGAATAAAGTAACAAGTTACAAGGGAAAACAAAAATTAATTTTTGAAAAGTAAATACCTTCCAGACCTTCTTTATATGTGGAAAAAACCCATGGAGGAAGAAACAAACAATGAAGTAAAGAAAAAAAAAAAAAAAACAAACAGAGAAAGAGTGGTGTGTGTGTGAGAGTTAATAGTCAACACCTGCAAACCGCTGTTCCTGCAATACACAAGGTCGTTTACATTAATCATTCACCCTACCTCCTCTCTGGCCACGTTTCTGTGCATAAATCAAATGCTGTGTTACCCAAAGGGTAACCTCGTCCTGGCATCACTGAACTTGTCTTCCTAGAAATGGGAACATTTCATAATTGTGAGACCTTTCCTTTCCAAAGATGGCTACAGACACATGCACATTTATACATTGATATATACAAACAAGGTTAGAAAAATATTTATTTTTGCTTGTTTAAATAATTACTGGAAAGTGTTAATACAGTAATATGTTAATATTTGTACAGTTAAAACTTTATATATAAATATTATATAAAGCATTTTTCATAGCAGCCATTGCATATATAGTAAAACAAGTCTATCTGAAGTCCCTGCTGCAAATCTCAGGCCAAGCAGCGTTCATCCTCTTCTGAGAGGAACATCTGTACCGGAGCCAGGAGTTCAGGGATGAGGAGTTCTGCTGCCACTGACAGCAGGTATGTTGCTTTATCTTCTACCAGGTATTGCCCAGGCCACCTAAGTGCACAGTGTTTTTAGGGAGAAAAGCCACTATGTGGAATCCCATCACAGTCTAAGCCTGTCTCCAACACACAAATCAGGACAACGCCTTCTAACAAAAGGGCAGAAACATAACGGAATGGCTTAAAATGTGCTAACACAAGGTGGGCCTTGGCCTTACCACAAGGTGTTCAGAGGCACCATCATTCCTCACACAGCTAGGGAAGCCCAACAAGGGGCATGGAGGCACAAGGAGGAGATGTCATGCGGGACAGGATTTAATAGCTCATATTTAATTTGTTTTTATTGAGTTCCCTTTCAAGGTTTCCTATGAGAGTATCAATACTTTCCTGCAGGTCCTTGAGGTTTGCTCTGTGGTCCACTGCAGAGTCCATAGCCTGCACTGTCAGGTAGCTCCCAAAGGGGTGCTCTCCAGGGCTGGGCTGTGGGCGTCTTGCGAGGACATCCAACTCCTCGGCTTTGCTGCTGTCATCCTCGCTCTCAGTGTCCTCTGAAGGGACGTCATCATAGTCTGCCTCACCCAGGCAGTCTCTGGGGTTTAAGAAGTAGTTCTCCCCACAGCTGCTCCAGTCCCCAGCATAGCGGTTGCTCGAGGGGCTGTCCAGACCTGCTGGCCTTGGTCTGAGCACCCCTGACATCTCGGTACTGCTCAGATTCAGCATCTGAGGTCTCTGCCTCTTGGGCCTCAGGTAATTCAGGGAGGACGAGTGCTCAGGAAATGCATTCAGATGTGCTGGTTCTTTGGCAGGTACATGATGAACTAAAAGAGGAAGTTAAACCAGTCAGAACTGAATCCATGCTGCAACAAAAAAGTCCATGGCAGATGCTACTGTTCTCCCTCAGTGTCCCACTAAGAGCATGCATAAATACATGCAAGCTTACAGCCAGCACACTGCACATTTTTGGCCACAGTTTGATAAAAAATAATTAGGAGAAACTACTGTAAAATCTCAATTTTGAAGATCCATGCCAGATTCAAATTGCAGCAAAGAAGCCTTTCTAAAAGTAGAAACTCTCAGAACACCAATTAAATTCACTATATGAGTTAATCACCATCCAGCTCTGGGTCAAAGAAAAACAAACAGCTCAGCTCACATGCTTGGTCCAGGCTAAGGAGTAACAGAAAGCAGGCACCGCAAAAGAGGTTAAAACACAACAAAAATACCACCACTGAGAAACACCTAGAGAAGATGACAACGCACCAAGAGCTGAGCTCTTGTGCTTCTATTCTGCCCTAACGTTCTGTGCTATTAAAGAAGACGACTTGCAGCAATTATTCTGTGCAGCCACAAGCCCATGGCAGCCGTACACTCACACAGGCTTGCTGGCAGTGTTACCTGAGCTCATGCTTGCACAGCACAAGTTACTAACAGGCTCCTCCTCCTCTGTTACCCGCTGCCTACGGCAAACAGCACAACTCCTCACTGACCTGTGCCTGTTAAGGGTCTGAGCTACAAAACTTCTGGTTTTACACAGACCACTGCTTCTTGTAACGAGCAGCAGAGACTTTCTATTCCCATTCACCACTGAGAAGGCAGTGCACACAAACCCATGCAATTCACCATCTGACCCCTCCTTGTTAGGCTCCCCACACACAAGCATGAAGGCTTGGTCCTGAAATGTGCCCAATCCTTCTTCTGGACTCACATTACTGGTCTCTCCAGGGGATTTTACTTTAACAGTAACTTTGCACAGTAACATGCAATAACTCCTTGCTTTTCCCCCACTTTTACTATAACAAAAACCCTTCTGTTTAGACTATGCTCCATTAAGACAAAGGGCCATGGGTTAACAATAACATGCCAGTGTTACATGGTCTAACCAAACAAGGACTATTTGTTTTCGGTTGGAAATATACGGAAATTGAAACATTGCACAACATGTTGGTTATCAAGCTGTCTCAAACTACCAAAGATTAAATGTAAGGGACCAGACTGTGATCCTTCCATTCAGTCCAAGTGTGCTGTTTACACTGTGGTGCTCAACTACTCAAGTCTCTGCATTTGTATTTTACCTCCCTTTTAGCACCACATCCTGCACACTTTCTTGCAAGCCAAGGGATAGCACTCAGCTTTTTCTTCAAAGTGAAGGAAAACTCTACTACTCTACTATCCTACTCCTCCCTCTTGGAGCAATACATACTCCTATGGGCAGAGCTACATTCACTTGGTTTTGTAGTCCACAGCAGCCATATCATAACCCATCCCCGGGGTTTCATGATTAGTTTCTGCACAGTATTTGCTGCCCAAACAACCTCCCAAATGGAGGTCTCCCTCTTCCTCTACCTACATGTCCCATCTCTCCTGCACCAACTCACTGATCTGACTAAAAGCTTCTTTTAGTGATTTTTGGTGATCAGCAGCTTTGGAGCTGCCCACCTGCAGGTGACAAGGGAGCAGCAGTATCTTTGGTTACCTCCAACTCATCACGGAGCTGCAACATTTTTCCTTATGCAAAGCTCTGCAAAAACAAGCAGAAGTTGCAGAGCTCTTGCTCTAAGGATGTTTTCAACTCTGCCAAATTACAAGGGCAGAAATAAATTAACCCCATCGGGATAAAGCTGGACAGAAGGAAAAAAAAATCTCAAACTCTCTAATTCAAATGTGGACACTTAAATGTCACTGGGTTTGTGTTTTCTAGTGCCTTTACTGACATAAAGTCCTCACCATTTCTTACATTATACTGAAACTCTGACATCCGGTAAGAAAGCAATTAAACCAACAAACATCCCATTGAGCAAAGTGGCCAAATAGAAAGAGTGTATTACAAAACTGTCATGATTTCTTTAGATTAATAGGTGATGTCATAGTACCTCCCATTTTAAGAATTCTGATGCTGCTCAGTCATCCCGTGAATTAATGTACAGTGTCACAAAGTAAAAACATACAGCAATGGTTTAGCTTTTTTTGCTTGATCAGATTCATGAAACAGTACCTGGCCACAACTGAAGTAAATAGTGAAGAACCTCTATGTGCTTTTTGAAGTCCAGGGCACTAGCAAGCTCTTCTGAGTCTGTGAAGACTCTGTTGTTATGGTTGGTGGTCTCCTGCCTCTGGCTCAGTAACACAGGGCCAAAACACACAGCTAAATTCTGGCACGTCATCTTATTTACTTCGTGGTAAGAAGCCACCAGTTTCAGGTGATCCAACAGCATCTTCAGGGTAGCCTAAAGAAACAAAATACTGCTCATGAAACCAAACACTAGACAACTGTGGAGCTGGCCACTGCTCTAGAGGGAAAAGATCAAGGCTGATAGCTCTGGTTTTACTACTAAAATCCATCAACAGAATATCTAAGTGCTGAATTAGAAAAGTTGTATTTGACTAGGACAGAGCAGACTAATTAAGACAGCTTGTTTCTTATCTGAACTCAGTTTTACATGGATGAGTTTTCTCACAGTAAAAAGGGTACATGAGGAAGGGAGGAGAGGCTGTAGAAGCAGTACAGATGATCCAGCTACATCAGAAAATAAAGAAACCCCCAATATGATGTCAGTATCTGAACAAGCTTTCAGGTAACTTCCAGATACCATGCAAGCCCCTCACTCACTCCCTCCCCCACCAAGAAGGGGCTAACTGTGGTTTGCTGCACAGGTGAATTTGGCAGGTAACAGAATTTGGCACAGCTCTCTTACACTGCACACCATGAGAAGCAAAGTCTTTACTGCACATACTTAAGAAAGAGGAATGGATTTGCCCAGGTAATTATGACACACAGATCAGAGAGCTCCACAGAAGTGGAGCAGGACAACACACAGGAATACTCATTGATCTAATCATGTAAAAGTAGTGATTACAGAAGTTTTAAAGAAATTATGTAAATGAAGAGTAGAGCAAATCCAGCAATGCAGACACTCCAATTCATTACAGCATGAAAATAGGTGGAGCATCACAAATCCAAGTGAACCACTTGATCTGATAAACAGTTCTGAGATGTTTTATATCCAGTGTGAAAGTGTTCCTTTATTTTCTAAAACTTGAGATTTACTTGAATGTGCTAACACTACTCACCTTCTCAACATCTGGCAGGCAATCCAGGAGGGCTGCTGTGTGCTCAGAGTCACTTGGGTCATTCTCACAACCATTTGCTGTCATTTTCAAGGGATTTTTCACCATGGCATCCAACACTGCTTCGTAGAGCTGCTTAGTTATCAGGGGAGAGGGCAGCTCTCGCAGATAATCCTTCAGGACACCTAATGAGACACAACAAGAGCTGCCTTTAATAAGCTGCAGATTCACTTTGCAGCAATTTTTGGGAGCATTAAGGGACATCAACTTCACCTATTCTATAACAAAATCCTCTGTGTCAGTGACAAAGCTCGCACTCAGGAGCAAGAGATGGGAGGACAACACCAAAAGGGCACAGCAAAGAGAAGCTGGGGCACAGGGGCTGCTGTGTGTGCAGGAGTAGGGACACTGGGCACCAGGTGAGCTTCTCTCCAAGTTTCTCTCATGTTCAGGGTGAGGGGAGGCAAGGAAAGGGCTCAGAGCAGTCCACCTCCCATCCAAGGAAAGGAGCTCCTACACACACCTAAGTCCAGCTCGATGACCCCTCCTTTTTATATAACACTATCAGTTAGTTTTCCTGTTTTATTTTCAGTTATAAAATGATGAGCAAACATCCCAGTACTGGTGGCACGTACAGTGAAGCATGTGGTGCCTTCAAACCCAGCCAAGCACAAACCAAGCATGTGCTCATGAGAGAGAGCCACCAGCTCCCCGCCACCCCCAGGCACCCTGCAGCCCCAGCACAGCACCTGCTCCTGCTGTGACAGATGTGATCTACATGCCCAGGAGATACTGCCTAAAATGCCAGGCACTGAGCCCTTCCTGGTGCAGAGAAATACTGCACCATTTCTGAAGCTGGGGATGTGCTGGGGGAGAGGCTGTTTCTGGGGATGGCAACAACCAGGCAAGTGCCTCATTAACCCCTGTTCTTTCCACAAATGCACTGAGTGTTTGCATTCTTGTAAGACAGCTTTGGAACCTGGCTGATACTTCATTTGGAGAGGGGTTTCAGTGACTGCAAGAATAATAATGAAAAAACCCAAAATATTAAGGCTTCTAACAGCAGCCTCTGTAAAGAACATAGCGGGATGCTATCCAGGAGCAATATCCAATATGACCAACAAAAAAACTGAAGGAAACAAGCCTGCTTCCCTTCCCTGCTTTTATTTTCCTTTAAAAATTGCATTCTGTGCCACAAGTATCTAGTAACTAGATCACAAATGCATTTTAATACTTTGTTAAGAAGAAATGATGGATTAAAAAAAACTGTTTAAAAGCAGGTACCACAGTTAACAAAGCAGCCTGTCCTCCAAACAGGTAGAGTGGAAAGGCAGAAGACTTTTTAGCAGGCACTCCTCACAGCCTTGTAAAATCTCACATCACAGCAATTACCATCACACTGTGCTATTTAACAAAGCAACAGTTTTCATTAACTCAAGTCTGTGTAACCAAGCTGTAAAATGAACTGTACAGCATGGGCTTTGTTACGAGGTCGTTTCTAAAAAAGTACAGGGAACAGAAATTAACGCTTGGCCTGTCACATGCAGAATGCAAGTACAAGTTGGCTTCTACCTGTACAAATATTTTCATTTAGAAAGAATCCTGCACTTGCAGCAGCACAGCTACAAAGCTGTGTTGCAGGAGCAGCACCACCTGAAGCAGCAGTGCTCTGATCCCGAGCTGCCAAATCACCTCCCCCTGCAGCACAGCCATGGGGCAGCCAGGCAAAACCATCTCTGCAGATACCACACAGCCTCCAGGAGCTCCCTCTGGGCTTAAAATGGGAACATCCCCTCAGGAACACAAAATATACAAAAGACCACTTTTTCCTGAAAAAATATTTCCCCTGGTGGTTTGGTGGATTTTTTGTTTGCTTTAAAATACACTTTTGGTACTTCTCCACTTAAATAGCTAGTTTTTGTTTAGTAACTTACTCATATTCCTCCCTTCCCACCAAGTATTTTTCCTTCCCTGAATTTAGAGGCTCGTGTTTCCTATGTGGATTAGCCAGTTAAAAAATTTATGAAACAAACGTGGCAGATGCTGGTGCTGTAGAACATGATCTGGGATATTTTCCATTTTTCATAAGCAAAACGTTCGCAAGCAATGCTGACTCCTATCAAGATCTCTGTTTCAGTTGTGCTTTTTTTGGAGGCAGAGGCTGAAATCAAAATCAGCTTACAGTATGAAACGGTATGTTCTAATCAAATTAGCTTATACTGTTGAAATACAATAATTATTTAGCAGGAATTCCTGCAATAGCATCCACAATCATAGGACTACCTCCAACCAAAGGACTTTCTCCTGTTCAGCCCTGGATAACAGGACGGTTTAGGAGCCATGAATGCCCCTTGACCTTTCTAAATCCTTTTGCTATTCACTGAGCTAAATTAGCTCTCTAAGAGGCTGCTGTTATTTTTTTCCAAGAATCTACACTTCCCGCTGCTGCCGGCCCACTAGCACATTCCTCTTGACACAACCACACACAACAAATTTAGATAGAGAGCAGAAGTTGCCATCCACTTCATTAATTCCTCATTCTTCTGACCCACTGAACTGTTAAGAGTATTGCAAGCTTTATGCAGAGATATGAATTCACGTGGATGCCAACAGACATGATGCAACAACACAGCTACAGGTCAGTTCCACGAACTGCCTGCACGCCTCAGTTTGATCCATGAGCCCACTTCATTGTGTGTAAGCCTGTGCCAATCCCAAGAGCATTTCTCAGTCAAGATTTAATCAATAAATGTTCATTCTTTAGTCTTTGGAGAATTGTCAAAAAAAAAAAAATTAAGCTTTTTGGAAAGGACTGCTACTCAAATTTCAAAAAGGACATAAGGCAGCACTTCTATTCAAATCAGCCCAGATTTATGCTGTGGATTCATATTCTGTGGAACACATGTTTTGGCTGATAGAAGTATGAACCATGTGCAGCAGCCTCAGCATTAAGTAATCAGGGGAAACATTCCTTCTCAACCCAACTCCCTAAGCACATGCAGTAAGCTTTGTGGGCTCTTTTATTCCTAGCACTAAGCACAGTGGCTAAGTCAGTTGCCCACAAAAACTGTAGTTCTCCCATCAATCCAGGCAGTTCCCAATAATTAGAGTGACTGCATTTTGGTCAGTGGAAGCTACGAGCCCCAACACCCCTTCCTCCCCTGCTCCCCCAGCCCACAGAGCCACTGCACTCAGTCCTTGCAGCACAACACTGACACAGGCAGTGCAGGCACTAGGACAGCACAGCTGCAGGGCTACCAGGGAAAAGAATCTGCTTTTCTAATGTATTTTTCCCTTGTAAGGAAAGCAGTCTGTAAGTAAACTCTTGCGATAGAATGCATACAAAAGGACACCCAATGGATTTTCTCTAAGGCAGAAAACAAAGCTGTAAGTCTTTTCACTCTTGCAATGCAAACTATGGATGCAAAACATTATCCTCCAGTAGTACCACCACCAAGCCACACTTGGCATGGTCACCACCAAGGCTTGGAGCAATGTATATGGAAAAGTGTACTTCAGTTTCTCAAATTGACCACCACAGCATAAACTCATGAGGGAAAGATAAGTCAGACTATGTTGCTGCCCTTCCAGAGCTGTGCAGCAGCACTGAGTTCTCCTTCAGGTCAGACTTTGGCTTTAGCCAGTTCTGGCTGGGTCTGAGTGTACAATATACTCAGGAAAATTAAAATGCTTAGGAAATGTTCCAGGTTCTTTTGTTTATAGCTAAGTATTAAATTCCTACAACCTTTCCCCATTATACTCCTGAACCGTTTCTACAAATACTGTTTTATTTTAATGATTACTTGTAACATGGAAGTGCAAGGCCATTTTTAGTATCTAAAATGAAAGAAGAGTAACAACAAAGTTTTCCAGTACCCCAGAGTTTACATTAACTGAACTGCAGTTTGCCATTTGTCTGCTTACAAGTCAGTATCAGACAGCTTTTACTGCTGGCAGAAAGCAACAGAGGTGTTTTACTCCACCTTATGAGCTGATCGACAAAAATTTGAGACTTCAAATAGGACTTGAGCAAAAACAGGACTTCAATAATTTCATGGAACCATCTAATCTTAGAAGTTCTCACCACTTTTCCTCATTAATTTATTTGTAAAGAGAAGAAAATGAACCAGTTTAAAAGATCGTTTATACTTTTTATCTTTACCGTACACCTTGTTTATAAAAGCTGTGTAACATCAGAGTGAAACACTGGTGGATTAATGGCTGGACTTGATGATCTTAAAGGTCTTTTCAACCTAAACAATTCTGGGGTCTATAAATACAAGATTCTGATGCTGAGAATGCTGGTACTTGTAGACGTACTGAACCCCACAGTGAAATCAGCCAAGGCAAGTAAGGCAAACTGACTGGCTGCACACTCTGAACCAAGAGGTTTATGTAACTCAGTAAATGTCATTGAGTAGTATCTTCAGATAACATGTTGTATAATTATAAAATGTAATGAATAAAACTAATTCCCAGTCATTGAAATGAAATAAACCACAAAACAGGGTATAAACCTCCTATACACTTGGATGTTGGATATTACAGAAAGGGTTTTGGCACAGAAAATGTATACCCCAACTACTGTTACATTTTCCATCCCTTGATATACAGACAGTGAATGCTTCAGACTAATTTCTCAGAGCAACTGAGCATTACTCAGTGATGCCTGAAATTAGATCAACTTTAGCTTACATAACAAGTATCAATAGTTATAAAACTGTTCCAGTTTTAAGCAAACCAAAAAACCTCAACAAGTTACTTCAGTTCTGCAGCACAACTCCTGTGAAGAGACCCATGTAAGGAGGTGATGCAGACAGGCCTCCCAGGACCTTCTTACCTGTGCTCGGAGCTTGCTGTGTGACACCAAGTAAAGGTGTCTCACTCCAGGGAGCAGGACAAAGCTTAGCAAGGTTTTTTAAAAAGCAGTGATCAAATGAAGGCACTTTCCTGCAGCTCTAAATACTCTGCACAGTACAACGGGAAACCTGTTTCCAAAACTTCTGCAAGTTCCAACATAAAGGGGAGAACAGCTGATCCAAGACAGCCCTGGGTCACATGGTGCAGAGCCACCAGCACAGCAGAGGTGCCTCATCACCACCAAGCTTTTTCAGATCTGCTCCAACAGAAACCAATGGCAGAGGTTTAATCAGCTCCAAGACCCCAGCTCCTTTCACACTTCCACTTCTCTCTGCACCTGATGGAACAGTTACTGCAAGCAGGTCCTTCCATGTCCTCCTCTCCCTACAAACCACTGCTGCTTCATCCCCACTTACACATCCCCACAGTAACTGCACCCAGCCAGCTTTCAGCAGCAGTTAAAAGCTTGTTAAAATGACATTAGAAAATGAGTTGAAAGCACAATTTCACCTTTTAAAAGGTACACCAGGAACACAGCACAAGTCTGTCAGAAGAAAAGCAAGGAAATGTGTTACCTGTTATGACATTAATGTCTGGGTACTGGCTTTCACAGAGAGTGACAGCCTTGCTGTCCCTCTCAAACGCCTCTCGAAGCTCTTTCTTCACGGCTGCCGAGCCACAGAGCCGGTACAGACCCACCACCTGCAGGCAAAAATATCAGCCCCACGTCAGCCACTGGTCTGCAGAGGGACCAGTACTGGACATGGTGTGTGCTGTGTCATCCAGAGA
This sequence comes from Erpornis zantholeuca, assembly GCA_013400515.1. Lineage (NCBI taxonomy): Eukaryota > Metazoa > Chordata > Aves > Passeriformes > Timaliidae > Erpornis > Erpornis zantholeuca. The sequence goes on along the minus strand of VZTN01033043.1, from coordinate 166,810 downwards.
GCAACAGCAGCAGCTGTTTGGGACTGCGAGCTCGGGACAGGCAAACAGTGCAAACCATCGTCACACACAGCACTGGACACCTCACAGGACACACGGTGGGGGCTGCTCAGCAGCAGCTGAATGACACTTCTGTTCTCACAACAGTGAATGTGCTGAGCAGTGTTGTATTGACATAAACCAAGTTTTAAATTGGAATTGTTTAATGTTTTGCTTTTATGCAAACTCAGGAAAGAAATTAAGATTAAACATATATTTGCTTCTCGCTCTACTAATTCATATAATTATTTTTCCTGGTTTAATTGTTTAATTATACAAAATAGCATTCAAACTTCAGCAGAAAGAAGTGAGAAGTGTTTAGAGCTTTATATAGACAAAATTATGTTACAAATACGGTTATTAATCATTAGCAAAAAACAAGTCAAACAACTGACTCCATACTAAAAACAAAAGAAGTTCCAAACCAATTAATAAACCAAGACAAACCCAAAATAAGCAACAACATTTTCCTACAGTATTACATAATATAGTAAAAAAATTAATATTTAATTTTATACCCTTAACCAGAGTTTCAAGAAAATGATGAATATTCCATTATTACACCTATAATATGTTGTTTTAAAGTTGACAAGATGCTGACTTCCATGTGTTTCAAATGATATTTAAAGTTTTCTGCAACACATTGCTTGAGGTGATAGGAGTGAAACCCACACCTCTCTTAAATTGAATTACCAGTTAAATCATGTGCTTTCATATATTGAAATTTTCCATTTTATAATTTTTCATTTTCATCCACACCATTTATAGAAAGCACTCCTATGATCTTAGTAAACTAAATAAAATATTGATTTTATTTAATTAACATTATAGGCAGCTGTACTGAGCAATAAAAGGTTAATTCAAAAGTACCACAGACTCAAGACAAAAAAATACCCAAAACCAAACCAAACCAAAAAATCCCACCTGTACTGCCTTAAGACCATGAGAATGCAGGTCTGCAAGCAAGAGTATTTTTCTGGTCATATATAAATTCCTGTTAAATAAATGGAAAGTTACCTAATGGAATTTGTACTCCCCCTTTCTCAAGACTGAATACAATCTAATATATGTCTAAGAAAATTTCTTTTGAACTTTTAAAGTTTCCTAATGCCATATCTGAAATTCAGGTGGAGATTATGCACCATGACAATATTTGCAGTCTATAGAAAAGTCAAAAATATCAGACAAGCAGGTGGTTAAAAGAAAAAGTTAACTGTGTGTTTTGCAGTTTGGTTCTCCCAGTAAAAATACAAGAATAGATTTCATGCTCAGAAGCACCAGGTACATTCAATAACTCAGATCCCAATCGCTTCATTACCAGTGTTGCCTTGATTACCCAATATCATTTGCATGACTAGGTGCTAATAAGCCCATAATAAAATGCTGAAACCATGGGAGACATACACTGGGAAGAATAAAACTTCTCTTTTCCAGTGATCTGGATGTTAGGAGAAGTGTTCACAAGAGAAATCACATAGTTATTATTATCAGCAGTGACTTTTGGCTAAAGAGCCACAGAGAAGCACCATTTTCCTCTATAGTTTATGACCTGAGTTATATAGAGGAGAGCTAATCTCATCACACCTGGAAGCACAGCTGACCTGTCAGCAATTTAAAATAGTAACAGTGGTACGTGTGATTACTCCTCAATTTCACCTGAGTGAGAACAGGTGCAAAAGACAAGAGGGCTCACATATACTGTGGAACAGCAGGCAAGAGTCCTCCCACCAGTTTCAAATTAATTGCCAAGGGGAACATCTGAGCTTAGGACTGTACATAATCCTCCCTAACAGACCTCTTGTCTAGCATCCGTAACTGGTGATTTGTTTCCATACCTCATTTCTCATCCATATTTTTATTCATTGCATCAACCAATAAAACTATACTGGGATGAAAGAAAAGACACTAGGCACTTCTGCTTTGCAGCAGTCCTAATTTTGAGAACAACCAGAAGAAAGACGAGGAGCAGTGGTGTGGGGAAAGAACTAATTCAGCCATTCAGGGACTGTGTACGAAGTGATGACAGAGATGGGTCTTAGGCACACTAGCTTCAGACTGCACCAAAAGATGTGCTCCTCATCACTGTGTCACTGCACACAATGTCTCAGGTTTGGGTTGGAGGGAACAGTGAACCATATAACTTCTAAATTTAGATGTGTGTCCCTACAGAGTGATCCATGTCTCAGGAGTCAAGCATTTTCAAGATCTCAGCTGATCTCTGCTTTCTCAGGGTGACTCTGCACACTGGGGGCTGCAGGTTTGTTTCACCATCCCCACTCCTAAAACTCTGCTGGAAGCAGCTCCTGTGAGCAAGTGTACTTCTCCACAAAGGCCAAGCTGTAAGCACGGATTGCACACAGCCCTGTTATTCTTCCCACATTACAGTGGCCAGTGTTCACCATACAGAAGCAGCAAAGGAAAAAAAATGGACTTGTAAAGATCTTTTCAATTTCCCCCACTTCCACTCACTGCTCACACTGCAACAACAGCTATCACAACACACAAATATTGACAAAAGAGATTAAAATAACCACAGTACCTGACAGCCTCTCTTTTCAATCTCCAGAATGCATTTCTGCAGTAAAAGTGGCACCATCAAGCCTGCATTTTCCTTCTCTACAACTTTTCGAGCATCCACCCCAAACATCACAGGCTCCCGGTCTGTGTCAAGGCCATCGAGAGAGTTCTCCCACTGCTCCATGAGCGACAGCTTGACATAAATAAGCCCCCTGGGCTCCAGTTTAACAGCCAGCTGATGCGTTTTGGTGACCCGAAAGAGAGTGGGAAGAGCCACAGTTCCATGACAACACACTCGGTTTTTCCGTGGGGTGGGTTCCCAGCTGAACACCACCAGCTTTAAGTGCTGAGCGTTTTCGATTTCTATGTTGAATGTGTGGTCCATGTCTAGAAATGTTGTCCTACATGTAAGCAGGGCAGTCCTTGCTTTATTTACTGAGTCAACCTGTATTGCACAAAAGACATCTTTTGAGTCTATTCGTGGTGGCTTTAAGTCTTCAGCACCATAAAAGTGAATGCTCATAAGTCCAGAGATGTACTGAGAGCACTTGGGTTGATCAGAAAAGTTGTAGTGTCTGAAGGCATCAATATCTATTTCAGGTTTACCACTGTTACTTGGAAGGCTCTCCTTTCCCTTCCCACACTTGGTTTCATGCCTGTGTTTATCTGATTTTGTTACAAGTTCAGGAGAGTCACCATCACTGAGGTAACCACCTTTGTTGAAGGATTTGGAGCTCCTTGAGCTCTTCTTTTTGTAGGTGTGTTGAGAGGACACACTGCTGTCAAGATGGTAACGGCTTATCACATTCCTGCTGGCAGCTGTGGTTGAGTTTCCAGAAGAAGGCAAAGATGCTGTATGGCTTGTATCCCGGCAGCTACCTTTCAGCAGGGAAGGAGAATTATCTGAATTACTATGGCTTGAAGTTCCCTTCACACTCAGCTTTCTGCTCAGCTCTGGCAGCTTTTTCATTTTCATGGAAAGCTTCCTCACGGTCCTGGGAGATTTAATTCTGTCAGGGAAAGGCCAGTTGATCGATCCACTTTTTTTCAGAGGACTAGGACTTGGAGGAGAAACCTCTGTGGAGGGTACATCAGGCTTGTGTGCAAGAGCAGCTCCAAACCCTTTAAAAGAAAAGAGAAGGAATAATAATTTTCGAACTGCAATTCTTGGCAATGGAAAAATAAATCTTGAACTTGGGGAAAACATGTTGATTTGTCATAACTTGATAAGCACAATTCACTCAGACAACCATCACTCATTCAATCAGATGTTCACGAGTGTTCAGAAAGCTGTGTTTCGCTGACTTGTTCAGCCAGATTTGGCAATTCATCGTCAAAAGCCAGATTTGTTCTGCTTTATGGAGATGAAAGGGCCAGAAACTACATATAAACAAATGAGCAATCGCACCCGCTGCATTCAGCTCAACCCATTTGTGCTGCATCCCCCATACAAGCACACATGGCCGCATTCCTGGGGCACAAGTGCAATGAAAGCAGACTTAATTAAAAAATCCTGGAAATATGGCAAAGGCACCCTTGTCTGTAGAGGAGTTAGCTACACAGCCAACACATCAGCATTGCCACTCCTCTTAGGTGCAAAGACACTTGTCTCTAGTAAACAATATGGCTCTTTGTGTCCCTCTATTACCTCAAAGAGCCCTAAATCCCTCCTGCATAGATGCAGGCAGTCTCCCACCTTTTCTTTCATTTCTCTCAGCTTCTCTTTTCTGCAGCAGGATGTAAGATTTATTCCTTCCAAAAGCTGCATCTTGCACTGCCTCATTTCACTGCCTGCCAGCAACATTCCAAGTTTCCTGGCACTACCATTCCACAAGAGAGTTTAAAGTTAGACAGTTCCCAAGTGACATCCTCAAAGGAAATCACCCCCGCTTTCAAGGTACCAAAAAGAAAAAAAATGATAACACCAAGCTCTGATGCTAAAAAGGGCAAAAGAAAAAAAATCAAACAAGACTCCCTCAATTCAGTAGTAAAGAACAGCTAATTAAGGAACACATAAGCCAGTACTGCATACAGACAGAAACCTGTGGTTCACCTCATGCTCTAATACTCAAGGAAATGCAAATGTCAAGTCTTGCTCAAGACATTCTCACTTTTGCCAGCATGAGGCAGTAATGGCTATAAGAAAATCAACCAATACACCTGAGTTAAGGAACAATGCAAGAGGGAAATTGAAGCCAGAATGATAGATATTAATAAAATTACATGAGTACTTCCACTTAAGAGTCATTTTTCCACCCCTTGAGAAACAAAGAGTGCCTCTTGCTAGCAACAACCATCCCAAGCACTTATCATTTTTCAAATGTTAGCAGCTCCCAAGAGGACTGGGTAGCCTTGTCTGTGCAAGCTGGGGTGCTGCAGAGCTCCTAAGCACACCAACCCTGTGTGATGCAATTAGCCAAGGCAGCTCACAGAGACTCAAACACCTTTATCCATCCATCATTCCCCCTTGCTAGCCAAGGAAAGGAAGGCTCTTTACAGCATATAAAAAGAAAGAAGTGATGTTTTCACAAGATACTGAGTAAACCATACTTTATAGAGGTTTCTCCTTCAGATTTGCCATGGAATTACTTCTTTAATTCTAAACTAATCACTTCAAGCCCACAACAAGTGATTCTTACAAGTGCTTTGTGCATTCAAATTCATTTTCACCACTGGACTGTAACTTACTTTTCATACTTCACCAAGCTTAAACAGCTAAATCAGGCAATCTGGTCTTTGACCAGTCATTTGCTGTGGTTTTGGTCCCCCCACCCCCTTCCAAGAAAAACCCTACAAAGGCTAGTTCTAGTCTCAACAGAAGTTTGGATTAAGTAATTTTTGCAGACAGTTGCTTAAAAGAGTATCTTTATAAAAGGAAGTTTCAGTTACGAAGAATAATGCATAGAATCTGTTTTCCAGAAGAACAGAGGAAAATTCATTTAATCCTGCATCTCATGGAAGTAGTTCCCTTGCATGGGAAGGGCTATTTCTAGCACGCCTGCTGTGCTTTTCTGGCAAGCAGCTAGTTAGAAATGTGGTGTTTGATAAAGGCAGACAAAGCCTGCCCTTGTACTGCAAATCACCACACAGTCCCACTGGTGGGCTGGCATGGAGAGCTCTATAGCAATCAGTGCCACACTGCAGCCTCTAACATTAATCTTCTCTTTCTGTCAAAAGTCTCTGGCACAGGCTTGGAAAAGCAGGCCAGCAAATTAAACTTCCCCATCCCCAGCTCATTAAAACCAAAGAGTCAACCTAACACTATGACTTTTATGTGCCCAACTTCTGCTGCGTTCAGCACCAAACAGTTAAAGTGAAATATGTGGCTGGAAGAAACTTAACAGTTGAGTATTATGCAGGATGGTATTCCCATCAGTACTGAGCCACATGTTGTTCCACTAAAGCCAGCAATGTGCTGAGGTATGCAAGCAATTTTAAAAGAGTGTACATGACAATTCTGAACAAGCTGCAGGAGTTGTAGCACAGTCCAGTAACATTTCACTTCCCAGCCTACCCATCTGACACAGCTTTGTCACAAGGGTGACAGCAAAAATTGAGTTGCATCTCTTTACTCAACCAAGTGACAAGACTGTGCTGCAAACAGCAGTTAGACATTAAAAAAATCCTTATAGAAGAGTGGTAAGAGAAGACAAAACACAAGAGGCACCTGTTGTACCAGGACAGCATGGGGATGGTCAGTTTTATATACACAGCTGACCATTTGTATGTGTGTACGTATAGAACATTTATCTTTTACAGTGGCAACACTCAATCCCTGGAATAACTGAGGGTAGAGTCCTCACCACTGCAGGTTTCCAAGCTGCAACTGCACAGGCTGCTAGGTAGTTTCATTTAGGCTCCCCATCCCACCAGATGATCATATGATGTCCTCTCCAGCCTCGGCTGTTCTATTTGATACTGTCTTTAATACATTTACCTTATGCCTTCTGACACTTCAGCAGTATGAGTAACAGAAAAAAAAAAAGCTTTTGGAGGACAATGCAACCCAAGTCAAAATGACTTGACACCCTAAGTAACTGTGTGTAACATCAGCTTGAGTATAAAGCCACCTTTTACTCTGTTCAGCGCTATGGCTGCGTGATAGCATAAAACCTTTCCATGACCAGAGAAACACAAAGAGCCCACAGTGCTTCACAAATCAGTCCCCTCTCCCAGCCCATCCATCCAGGTGCCCACAGGACACCCAGTCTGTGGATCAGTGTCCCCGCAGCCCAACAAGCCTACCCCTACACAACACTGCCCCGAGGGAAGAGACAGCTCAGACTGACTTAAGCACTTAGAACACAGCCCCTTCCAGACATGTGCAGCGATTTAGCACAGTAAACATGCTTGTCTGACCCTGCTTAAAGCTTTTATATGTGTTTGGGCGCATATATCACTGTCACACTCATTGCCAGCAACACATGCCGTTTTACAGGCACATTTGACTACCCTATTATACATGTCACTTAATGCTTATACAAGCATTATACATATTGCTTAAGATAGGGTTTCTGAGTTAAAGTTCCTCAGAAAACCTGTAATTTATTTTTGGGACAACAAGTCGAAGGGAATGAGTAGGTCAGAAAGCTATCAGTTGCTTATTAAACCAAGCTATTGAAGTATCAAACAGCACTCTCACACCTAATGGAAATGCTGAGTTAATGTATTAAAAGTGAAAAAGCAGCAAACCAAAACATAGGAGTCCAAATATCTCAAAGTTGTTCTTGTAGCAAACACTGAGTGAAAAAGGGCTACTGTTTTTCCACGGTAGATTCTACAAGAGATACTGATCTGGATCCTCAACTGGCACAAACTGCACATCAGCTCTGCTGATGTCAAAGGCTGTTAAGTTCCTCAGGCACAGGCACAGTTCTGATATAAAACTTCACAACAGAACTGTAAATGGCATTGAGAGAACAACTCATGCTATATCAAATTCAAGAGACTTCAATTAAGACATACGGTAAGCATCACCTCTACATCAGCAACTGAGCAAAAGAAAATTTAAAAACTAAAAAGCACTTAAAAAAACTGAGTTAGAAAGCAATTATTTCTAAGTAACATTTTAATTACGTATCTAAAATAAATGGAAGAATCTCTGCTTTTAACATGCAATAAAAAGTCTTTTTTATCTTTATAAATTACTACTTTGATCAATGTCGTCTCTATCTCACATAATGCTTCAGAGTCAAGGAATGGAGAAATTTTTAAAACAGTAAAAAAAAAAACCCCGGAATTTTGTAAAGAGAATTTGTTTTCTTTGATTACTATACACAAGGATACTAATAAAATTATGATGAACCCATCAACCTAGGGACCAATTTTAAAGGAGCAAAAGATAGTAAATACATTGCCTTAAATACTGCATTAATTAAAATGGGAGGTGGTTACAGCATAACCCCTGCAAGGCGCAGGCACCAGGGGTGAAAGGCGTGAAGAGCACCAGTGCCTGCTCCTCATCCCGGATGATCCTCAGAGCATCCACCACAGGGTCCCACATTGCAGAGAGGAGCAGGCACATGTAACAGCACTTCAGATCTCTGACCAGACTTAAAGAGTTCAGGATCTCCAAATGAGCATGAGTTTGTTGCAGATATTTTAAACATTAATGACCCTGTGACGCTCGTGAACCACAGCCGGCTCTGCTCAGACGCTGGAGCCGCACCAAGGCGCTCACGGAGCATCGGGGCGATGCCAAGCACTGCCTGTTCAGGCTGCTCTCACGAACACTTCCCCTCCTCACTGCATCTTTCATGGCATGAAAAACAGCTTTGCCCCTACTTTCCCTTTCAGAGGATATAAACAGTTACTCAGGACAAATCAGAAACTGAAAAAGGCAGTAACTATTTTGATTGAACTGCTTCCACTCCACAACTGCTACATCCTGTTGTCTCTTCCACCAGCGGGTCCTTACGGCATTGTCACCCCATGAATCCAAGACAAATGCATGTCTTCAAAAGCACGTGCACCAACTCCCCAGAAACCCATCAAAAAACTGACTTCACCTCTGCAGAAGAAAGATGGAGCAGAAGGAGCTTTCTGCCAAACCCCTAACCATTCTGGTATCTCAAACATCATGCAAATATTTCACATCAATGCACTTCTGTCTCATGAAACCAAAGCTCCTTGCACTTGAAAAACAGGTAAACCACAAAGCATCTTCCATCTGGGAAAAAAACATTCAATTACAAAAATAATATTGACAACATGTGGAAGGAAAGGGGTAGATAGCATTTGCTGCCCAGTATACTCTACGTATATGGCTGGAAGCTTGCCTGCAACATGTAACCATACAAAATATTTGCCTGCATTGGCCCCAAAAGATGTATTTGGAAACCAGGATAATGGTCACAATCTAAGTGGAGAAAGAGCCCTGTAGTTTTAATAGGAATTAAGCCAAGTTCCAGCTGGCACATATCAGGGTTAAGTGGGAATATGGGATCAATCTTCACTTGCTGTAACATTGGAAAGAAATTGTTTACAGTGATTCTTACCAGGATTTTCCACCCAGACAGCTAACTCAAGCACATTTTAGTAGCAAAAGCACAGTCCAGATCCTGGCAATCTCCAGTGCACAAGCCCTACCAGGATGTCTCTCAGATACAGACACACAGGATGTTTCCACTCATTAGGTAGACACTAATCCCAACAGTAATCCTCCCTAAAAGCAAAAATATTGCAAATTCTTCATAAGGCACTATTCAGAGCTCCATGATGTTAATCTGTCTCAGGAGCCAACATTACAAAGGGGTGCTTTTCTTCAACAATTTGCAGGTGATACAAACATCTATAAAAACATACAGTTAAGAGTTCAGTCCTGAAGAGTTATAAAGAAAATTTATTTTAACATTTTACAGTGAAAAACATCTCATATTGCATTTATTAAAAAAATATTTCTATTTTTCAATCATAACCATTTTGCCTGTGCAAGGAGACACATAATTAAAAATAGCCTCCAGGGTTCTTTCCACTTAAACTCTTCTCCCACAGACCTAGGAGCCCAAGCTGGGCTGTTTCTACATTATTAACTTGGAACCAAGTTACCTTCTTACTCTTACCTTTTTGATATATGTTATAAATAAAATACATGAATTATTTTCCCAAGCTCTGCTATAAGGGCACCTTATTTCTAATCATGTTTTTTTTTAAAAGCCAACAAAGCTAGAATTATTCACTAAGGAATTACCTGACAAATCCTATTAACATAAATGGCATTTACTATAGAAAGTAGCCCGATTAATACCAGGAGCCAGCAGTTTAAATTAAGACTATGGGACAAATTAGCACCTCCACAACTATGATCCATTGTACTGGTAACAGTTACAGGAAATACCTATTTGCTGCTCTGTTTGAAAAAACTCACAATAACAGAATTCTATCATTCCTTCTTTTCTTTAAAAATCTTCTGTCCAATAAAGAGTCTCAAAAAAAAGCCAAACAAAACAAAAGCCACTACTATTTTCTCTCTACAAAGTTGGAAATCCAAAAGGCAATAATGTTTCAAGTTTTAAAGGTAAAATTGTTTCCATTGTCCAAAGAAGAAAACAGCAAATGACAAAATGAGCAAATATATATATTTTGTTGGACTTTGTACTGCCCCACTTTCTTCTGTCTATGCTTCCCAAAATCTAACACTTAGTCTCTAATGCCAACCAATATTGACATATATAAGTCATATTGATAAGAAGGGTAAGCAGACTCTTCCCTAAAGCTGTAATTGCTTATTTGACAGGAGTTACTGCTAGTGTACCCAGCTCTCTATGAACAGAGACATCCATTTCATACCAGTTGTATAAATCAAACAAGGTCCTAACACAAATAAAGTTAAATTGGCCATGTTGCCCTTCATGCAGTAATTTTATATGGATGAGCTGTCATTTTAAATTTGACTGAAAATAACTGTAGATACTTTAACTGGATTAAAAAGAAGAACCAAGCCACTTCTCCATAATAAAGCCAATTACTGAGCAGCAGGGATCCACTTCATCATCAATTATCTATTCAATGTGATCACCACCCAACACATGTAGAAGGAGAGCTGCATTTGAAGTACCTTAATTAACTCAATGCACAACAAACAGAGCAGGTGAAATCCATGACTTCTCTCCCGGTTTCACGAGACACTTGAAATGGAAAACTTTCCAACAAGAAATAAATGCATCTTCAATATGAAAACAAGTTTGACATTTTTTCTTCTTACAGAAAGGGATAGTCTCCCTGTATTGAGAGATTAACCAACTAAATGGGGGTCAAACAGTTTGCAGGACACACACAGCCTTCCTAAACAACCACACTTACTAACCTCTACAAAACATCTAGAGGCCCAACAACAACAAAAATCTATCAAAGAACATATTATCTCATCTGTCTTGCAAGCAAGTAAAACTGGTCCACATATTTAAAGCAGCCATTAAAGTGAGCTATTTGTAATAAATGCCCAAGAACTTTAACACACTTTGCAACTACAAATATGCTTGTATCTGCAGCATTTCCACAAAAAGAACAAAATGTGAGCCCCCAGAAGACCAAGTATTTTTTCTTCTGCTGTTTACAGCAGTTGCTCTGGTGCCTTTGAAAACAAACTCTGTTCCCAGAAGTAATCTCCACAGCAGGAATCCAGGCACAGCAGCTCCCGGCACACAGGGACATGGGGCCAGAGGCTGCCAGGATGGTGAGGCTGGATGGGGACAACTCAAAAGGGAAGCCCCTCTGGGAGGCAATGCACACCTGGGCTCCCACACCGATGTTTCATGTCCTTTCTGATGAGCCAGGCAGAAACACGGGCTCTTAAATGTCAGCGTAAAGAAAGTATAACCTTTCTCCAAAGAAAGGAACACAGAATTCCCTGTCTCCTGAACTTTATGCTGTTTCTAACTTCGAACAGGACACTAGAGTTAAGGTCAAGATATAAGGCACATAAGTAATTAAAAATAATACCTTTTTGGAAAGGGTTGGGAGGGGTTTTTCTACTTACTTTTGTTTGGTGTGGTTTCATATTTGTTTGGGGTTTTTTAACAGACTGGGAAAGATCCTTAATACGATGCTGAATTCACACACTAATGGAATTATGGAAACGAGACTATCAAACACTCAGCCAAAGATAACAAGGAACAAAGAGACTAGCTTCTGAAAGTGAAAACCACTCTTCTTCAGTCTATTAGATTAGCCTGAGACAGTCAACAAGACAATAATTACAGAAAGCAATGTGATGAATAGCATTTATATGGTCTACTAAAAAGTCTTTATTAAAAAGTCCCAGACAGCAAGTTAAAGAAACTTCTGCAGACATTAAGTAGCTTTGAGGCAGAAATCCAATGCCAGGGCTAGACACCAGCTGACAAAGGAAACCCAGTGTGTCCTCATCTTACCAGGCTTCAGCACGCTCATTTTGTAAAGCCTTTGTCTTCAGCAAGGTGAGGGCCAAAGAGAACAAAGGCCAACCACACCTGGACATGCCATGAACAAATGGACTGAGAAACAACTCTGTAGCTCTGCACTTAGTAACCATCAGTCTCACAACCTGAGTCATTTTCAATGCACTTAACATGCATTTCCACTGAAAATTTGCTTGATAACATAAGAGGGGGAGAAAGAGAAAAGAGAGACATAAACAAAGGTTTATTATTCCTCTAAAAGAAAACAGAAGTCCAAATACTTATGTTCCTGAACACTCTTACCTGTGGAAGGGCACTTAAAGGCAGGATTGTCCTCTGCTGCTGGCACACCAGGTGCCTTGCAGGCAAACTTCTGCCGGTGCTGCTGCGCATTCTCCCCGGGCTGTGGGGCCTCCACCTGGCTCCCTTCACCGGGCTGCGCTGTCCAGCTGCTCCCTGTGCTTTCCATGGAGCGTGTGGGACTCTCATGGGGACTCGTGGCCATTCCACAATCACCCCCAGGGTGGGCTTTGTACCGAACTGATGGGGAGCCCACAGCAACGAGGCTATTCACAGCAGAAGGATGGACCCTGGGCAAGTCGGGTTCATCATCTTCAGGGATAGGGTTGTACCATATTTCTCCTTCATCGTCCGCATCGCCATCCTCGCCGCAGTCCAAGGCAGTGCTCCTCAGCGCGGCGGGGCTCGGCAGGGCACAGCTCCGCACCGGCTGCTCCTGCCCCGCTGCCGACGTGGAGGGAGCCCACGGCACTGCGGGCTCAGGCAGCAGGATGGGGGATTTGGGTACCGGGATAACAGCCCCATGCACTTCTTTACAGGCATTTTCTACTTCCGGAGGAGGAGGAGGAGGAGGTCGCCGGTGGGTGCTCTGCTGCAGCCAGTTGCGTTTCTTGGAAACGGTTATGCTGTTCACCTGCGGTCTGTGCTCGGGCACCTCGCTGGCCTGGGGGCACTTGGGCTCCTTCCTGCTTCTCGAAGCTATGTAAACATTTTCTATGAAATCTGCTCCCAGAAAGGAAGGCAAAAAGAGAGGGAAAGACAAATGTTTAGAATATCCTTTTGCTTTTGACAGATGAATGCATTTGCTGTCATATAACACTTGCATCAGACCTCACCCAAAAGGACAAAAGATAAGTTGATACGATCACAAAATTAGATTTCAGCCTGTCAAAACAGAATGTGCACATAACTAATAAAGAGTCAGGTTTGTTTGGCTGTATTTTTAACACCACATAATTTAGATAAATGGCAGTGAGATAGCTCTGCTGAAAGGTCATGCATACTTACACAGAAATGGCTGCTCTTTGCTGCCAAGTTCAGGTGCAATCCGTTTGAAAAGTTATTACACAGTACTTCTCCATTTTAGTTATACCAATGAAGAAACAGTCTCTACTTTTGATAGGTAATGTACTGCTTAAATAGCTACAAAACCCCCACATATATTCATTTCTAGATTTCTATATAAATAAAGGTGAGGATATGTCTTGAACAAAAACCTCCAGAAAGGACTCTCTTAACCAGCTTTATCCTACAATTAAGACAGAAGCATCCCCTGATTTGAGGAGAATAAAACAAAACACACCATCATTAAGATAAGGAAGGAGAAAGAAGAAATGTAGAAAAGTCCTTAAACAACAAAAATTTCATGCAACGAATAAACAAATGCCACTGACTGTTCCCAAAATTTCACACAGTTTCATTGAAGCAACAGACGAACATTTAATTGTTCATGGAAAGTGCCGCCCACACTTGAGCTGCCCGTCAGAGCACACCCAAGCTCCACTCAGCAGCAGTGCCATACACCCCTGGCTGCAGCACATCTCGGCCAGGGAGCTGCAACCACTGCACTAGGACTGGAAGGAAAGCTGCAAGTACAGCCAAATTAAAACCAGGGAGCAGGTCAGACAAGCCTCATGCTGATCTGCACAGGATGACAACACAAACAGGGCTTGCTCAGCCATTAAGCCTGAATGGGGATAACTGGGTTCACATAAAACAGACAACCTATTTTCACGTGAAGCCCTCTGCAACTGGAAATTCCAGATGGAAGCAGCTATTTGTTACTGTCTGAACATTATTCTCAGGAAAGAATTATTTACACATCAATAATGGATGTTAAAATATGGACACCTCTCTGGAGGACTCAAGGAGCAGCTCTGTAAATCCAGTCAAGTTCACTGTAGAAAGGGAGACACAAAAAAGTCTCATTTGAAAACCCTCCCTTTGACCCTCTTTTTAGGTTTGTACTTTAATGATAGAAGAGATCCTTGATAAGATCTGAAACACCACCATTTTATTTGATGAAAGATTAATCATTTAGTGATTTTTCAAAAGTGTACAGTTTGCTTGTTCAGCTAAACTGCAGTATTATCACTGTTTGTGATTTGAAGAATTAACTTGCTTCAAAGAATTAAAATTAACCATGGTCCTTTTGAAGCCTTTGCAAACTTCCACTAAAGCACTTTGCTATACTGTGGGCTGCATTGGTCAGGTAACAGAATCTGAAGAAAATGTGAATGCAGATCTCTGTCAAAGTTTCAGTGATTTAGCAGCAATCATATTTCTTCCCCCACCTCCAGCCTAGAAATGCAAGCGTGCTGTTGTAATGGTTCCTCCTTACACACTGTCACACTACAATTTCAAATATGAACTAACCAAAAAGATAGGAAACTAATCTGCAAAGGGCATAGGGTTATGCCTATGTTTCCAAGAAGTCTATTTGGATCAGGGACTTCTTGGGCAGGCATCCTCCTTCCGGTGACAGCTACCCCAAGGGTGGTTCCTGTTCCATAAACAGATGGAGCATCCAAGAGCTGTATTTCCACAAACAAAAATACCTGCTACTTCCTGCTTTGCTGTAGAAACATGGGTCCTTCCGCACTGGTTAAGACAGCCTACAATTCCCAAAACAGAAGGCTCCTAAGAAGTACAGTGTGCCTAAACACACATGCAGTGACACATCTGGTGTCAGCATCAGGCTGCCCTTCGGTCCCAGCAGCAGAAAACTTTTGTTTTCAACATCCACCTTGGGTGTCCTGATAAGGAGCTATCTGCAAAAGCTTAGTGCAGGAACATCAAGCTAACCACAGGCTTCCAGCCTCCTTCACCAGGGCTGCTTGCAGGGACATGCCACCTTCCGCAGGACTCAGGACAACCCCATCTCGGATCAGCCAACACACTGCCAGATGTCATCGACTGGAAATGCTCACTGAAACTCATCCAAATGGTACACTTACATATACATCTCCCAAATGCAGTTTCTGCAATTGCTAGCAGTATTTGCGAGCACCGCTTCCCCTTTATTCGAACTTGGCCCTCATCCTGAAAGCCCTTATGCCTGTGTTTATTTTAGTAACAAACTGCTTCACAAGCAAGTATCTGCACAACCAGATCGAACCAGTGGTTCGATATCACAGAGCAAGTTTTCAGTGTTGTTAGCTGTTACAGGAATGAGTTAATTTTAAATAAATACAAAGCTTTGAGAGACATACAGGTCAGGAACATAATTTTTGTTCTAGAGCAATGTTTCATTCAGAAAAATGCTGCTTAATATTAGCAGTTTCACATATATATTTAATATTATATTTAGTATAGTTAAGACCATGTCTCCACACAAATATCAAACATGACAACAGTTCCTTCTCAAAAGGCTTCAATACGGTGTTCAAGGAGAAAAAAAAGTCAGGTATTTCCTTCCCCTTTCACTCTATTGACAAAAAATTAAATAAATCAGTATTTCAAGTTAAGCCATTATAGTAACAACACGTGTATGTTCAGAAATCAAAACTTCAATGTTTCAACTCAACTGAGGTCAAAACTGACTTTCTGCCAACTCCGTGGGCACAGAAAACACTTCACCACGATACCTCGCTTTGCCTCGCTTTGCAGATAGCATGGAAGCAGGGAACAGCTTTATCCAGCCTCTCCATATATGGATCAAACAATTCTCAGTTCTTCTGGCAGATACTTGAACACGTTCTCTTTTACTAAGTTTTCTAACAAAAGTATAAAATACAACTACTACATATTCAAATAGAACAGCGGCAAAACTGAAAATTGATCTGTAAGATTTCGAGCGCATCTTTAAAAAGCGAACAAACCACCCAACCCCAGCGGGCAAGCAGCAGACGAGGAGTGACAAGCAGATGTGGGACAAGAGAAGGAGCAGGGACGCGCACACGGCGCTGGTCTAAGCCCCGGGAGCTCTCGCTTTCTCGAGGAATTCCCGCTCCCAGAAGAAGCGCAGGTACCGAGGGCACGCTGCCGCCGCCGAGGACTGATTG
>VZTN01033043.1:129607-150191 GCA_013400515.1 Erpornis zantholeuca | reverse complement strand
CGCCAGGGCCCGGGCCGTGCCCGCTGCGGGGGCCGGGACTGCCGTACCGCCGGAGCCCCGCCAAGGCCGTGCCCGCCGGAGGAGCTCGGGAATGCTGTACCCCCGGCCCCGGGCGCTGCACGAGCACAGACTCCCCCTCGGTACCCCGTTCCCCACGGCGGCCCCCAGTGTCATCGTCTCATTCGGTAGCCATGTGCATAGCGTTTCTTGACAAAGACCAAAGGAGTCGCAGCATATTTTAAATTCTTCTTTTTCCTTGATGTTGCTTCCCCCCACCCCCAAAGAACCAAATCTGTGGGTTGAAAACTTATTTCTGCCCCCTGGGCTCAGGCCGTGCATGTGGCAGTTCTCTCTTCCCGGCGGGTTCTCCGCAAGTTCTGTGGGCATGGCGTGCGGGGATGGAGTTGGCCTCGTCGTTAGCAGCTGTTACCATCCCAGCCCAAGTGCCACGCTGGTAGAAGACAAACAGCATTAGGACAGCAAATAACGTGCTGAGGCTGTTCAAGTGGGCAGAAATCTGGTTTTGGGCTACGTGCTGCTCAGCTACATTCTGCATTAATTCCATTAGCAAGTGCACAGCCCTTCAAAACTGATCTTGGGAGATGATATGGCATTTTTTAACAAGAGAAAGTTAAAACTTTTAACAAAGTTTTGTTGGTTAACTTGTACCTGGGTCTACATCTCCTACATTTAATTTCATTATATTCAGGACTATATTTTGCAGCTTTTTATAGCATAGCTATAAAACCAGCTGCAGTACACCTGTCTTGTGGTGGGTGAGAGCAGAGGATCCACTGCCATCTACCCATTGGCCATAGGCTGGCTGTCATGTTGCTGTGGAAGGCAGCCAGGAGCAGACAGGCATTCCATGCATTCTGCATGCCTAGCACTGCCTCAAATCCTGGGCCAAAGGAAGTGCTCATTTGGTTCTATAGAAAGCAACATGCCACATATGAACATCACACATGTTCATAGATGTCCTCTCTTACCAAATTTTAAGGAAGGTCTAACAATTTGCTCATCTGAAACAAAATCTTCCTGAAGAACAAAATTAGATGAAATTTTTGAATCTTTATATGTGAGACACCAACAGTAGTAAACCAGTAATACCTGTATTTCTACAGTGTGAAAACAACTCATTACAGAGCAGTTGTGATTTCTCTTTAAACTAGAAAAGATCTGACAATAGTTATATGTGAGAGTGCAACAACTTGAAATGCTATTTTGCCATCCTGTCTTTTGAAATAATTTGCATTCATTTAAATACATATATTGTGAAAAACCTGTGTATGGGTTTCAGAGCAAGATGTAAAACCATTCCAGGATGCCTTTGGTTGAGAAAAATCCCAGAAGAGATGGTGGTGGTTTGGATGGTCCCAATACTCACTGCTGTGCAGATGAGGAGCTGTGAGTCCCAGGGGATCTGTCTGGCCTCTGTCCCTGCAGGCTCAGATCCTACTCCTCTGACAGCTGCATTGCAGCACCCATGGACTGGATTTGGAACTGCATCTCGGGCAAATTAGCATGCAACAAATGTATAAACCCAAAACTATCAGTGCTTTTCTGACAGCACCCTTGCTGTGTACAGTTAATGCATCTCTCTCCAGCAAAGTCATTCACAATTACATTTTCTTCATTACCCAAGGGCCCAGGTAGAGGATAAGCCCAGCACTACCTCACCTGAATTGATCTCACCTGTTTAGGTTGGTTTCATTACCCACTAAAATGTTTGATTTCAACCAGGAATCAGTATGTAAAGCTAAGCCTTTTACTACACCTTCCAGAACTGATCTGTAAGGATACAGTCGAAGAAGAAAAGTATAAACAAATTTGATGGGTTTTTTTGTTGTTGTGCATGTCGTAATTAGATGCTAAAACAGGTTGCCCAGAAAAGCTGTGGGAATTCTATCCTGGAGACATTGGAAACTTGTCTGGCCCTGGCCAAAGTCACCTATGTGGCTCATTCCTGCTCTGTGCTGGGGCTGACCAGACAAACTCCAGAGGTTCCATCCAAACTAAATTACTCTCTTAAGCATAAAGTTTTCTTCTACTGGAACTGCCATGCTCCCTAGCTGAGACATGGCTTGGATAGAAGGAATGAAGTACAGCCAAGCAGAACACAAAATCCCCGTTAAAATTCTGCATGGGCACCACAGCTCGACTGCCCTGACCTTACTGATGCTATCAGGAGGTGAGCTGTGCCACCAGAACATGCATGCCTGGAGCAAAGGGCATGCATTTGAAATCTGGGGGAGGAAATCTGCCCCACTGAAAAACACCAAAAAGATTTGAAACAGCTAGCAGCTGAATTCTGGGCTTTTTCTGCAAGAAACATTTGTTGCAACCATTTCAAACTGAGCAAACAAGTTTACATCTACCTTGACTCTTATCTTCAGACCTTCACCTTTCCACCTGTCCTAACAGGAAACCAGATTCCTTCTATTTATTTGTGCCTTTGATTGAATTATTTAACTAATAACTTGCTGCACTTGAAGTAACTGTATGTAACTTTTAGCAAGTTCCTCTAATTTAGGAGGCATTTTTGTAAACGTTTGTCACTTGGATATTTCAGCAATTAAAACAATATTAGTAGAAAGTAAGTACTGGCTAGAGTAAGGACCAAATCCTGCAAAGAATTGGAGTACTGGCATTTGGTGTGCGGTACTTACTGCCTTCTCCCATGAGTATTAGCTATGGAAACAAAAGAAAATTCAACACCATTGTGTTTTCCATGCTGCTTCACACAGTATTTCCTTCATGTTCCGTATGGTTTTAAATGTTAGTTTAAGCACTTAGATTATTCCTCTATGCAATAGGCACACAGGAAATAGCTTGGTGAAAAGCTGCCAATAGTTGAGTCTATAAACACAGTTTGATCTGTATCTTAGAAAATTGTTTCCACTCCAAACTGTGGTTACAAAGCACTTTTTCTTGCTGGCAGCTGGATTTTTTTTAAATCCCTATGCATCCTGTATTTGCCCAACAGAGTTGGCATTGATCACACAAAAAAAACCCCCTGCAGATAAAGTAACATTAAGGCTCTGTCTGGAGCTAACTTGAGCCAGTGGAGTAAGAGTCAAAGCTGAGCTTTTGTTTTCAGCTCAGCCTGTTTTGTTCAGGAGCTGCAAAGCACGCAGTGCTGAATGTAAGTCCTTTTACTTGGCCTTCTACAAAAAGTAAAAGGTACTTTAAGAGGATGGGACTGGAGCTTGCATTGACTTGAAGAGGCTTCTTGTTAGGAGTCTGGCAAATATTTAGGACCAGTTAAACAGTGTAACTTTTAACAAAGAGAAAACAGTATTCTTCTGATGATACAAAGAGAAATGTTTTTAAAAGTTTTTTTCATTTACAGATTGAGATTTCACCAATCACTTAAGTTTTTGCTGAGTTGATAATGTGAGAACTGTAAATAAATGAAGAGGTAAAAAGTCCAACTTCGGTTGGGGAAAAAAATGCATTGATCAGAAGGATATCCCTGGTGTGAAGATCCTGATGCGTAGGTAAGAATGTTTGGGCACTGATATGAATAATGAAATTATGCTAAATATTTCCTAATAAAAGACTGAAAAATAACCTTTCCAGCCTTGCTGACAGTGTCAGAGATAAGGTCTGCCTCAGCAGATAGGTTGAAGGAGTTGTGTTTCCCTAAGCACACAGGCTTTCATTTCTGTAGACACTGGGGGACTGGTTTTGAACTGTTTCGGTCTGACTTCAGAAAATTCCATCTCCCATAGTGTACAAGATCTCCTCAGATATATCTGAAATAATAGTTTCTTATTAATTTAGGAAGTACCTGTGGAAAGATGTACTTTATTTTCCTTTGGTGGGATTCATGTGAGTAAAACTAAAAGTGTCTGGAAACATGAGTCTCCTTTTCATTAAAGGTTAACAAATCAGTATCTTTCTTCTCTCAAGACCTGTTGCAGACAGAGGGATAAAGTGACAACTATATGACTAAAGTGGAGCTGATGACAGCTGGGAACTGGAAGCATTTGAATGCCCCAATAAAATCTATGAGCACTCTTTTTATTGAAAGTGTCTGCCTTCCTGACATCAAAATGGACTGAAATAAGAGTCCCATGAAACTCTATCAGGCAGCTAATAGCTGTGTCTTATCTCCAGCCTGCCAAATGACTGATTTCTCTCAGATGCAGACACCACTACAGTCATCCATACCTTTGTTACCCACCCCCCCTATTTTGAACCGGCCAACCAAGGCACCCTGGAGGCCCAGAATACAGCTGCTTATGTTAAGAAGACAAACCACTGGGAGAATAAAACGTTTATATTCTAAACCTGAGGAGGCTGATAGACAACAGGCTGGACAAAGGTAAAGGTGTTCATTACCAAAATGGGTCCACCATCTGCTCCCTTGTCACTGGAAATATTTGCAGTTGGATATGTCCTTTCTAAAAGCAGATTTTAGAGACTCCAAGAGCAGTGAAGTGTTTGGCTCAACCCACTGGCTCCTAGAGAGCATCCTTGCCAGACACCTTCTTCAACCAAAACTGCTTTAAGAGGCACTGCTGTTGAGATCTTACACCCGGTGCACTACACCTGCATTGCTGTTGCTTGGCCATGTCCAACAAAACGGGGGTGCCTTCTCACCTGGAGGTAACACACTTCTGAGAAGCCACTGCCACCATCAGTTCTTCTCTGACTCCAGTGTCATGGGCCACCTGGCCTCTGGCAATGTGACCTACAGATTCAGGGTGGTTACCCTGCCTTTATGTGAAGTGCTGAGCCCATTGCTTCCAGGGGCATGGTCTACCTGTCCTGTTAAACTGTAATTAAAATTAATTTTAATTAAATTTAACTGTAATTAAAATTAAACAGGAGAGGATTTTAAAAGCCATGTAAGGTAAACCTAGATTCAGATGAGCGATGTGATAGAAATTCTTCTGTTCATAGTTACCAGCTAACTTAAGCAGCAGGAATATTAACAGCTCTCTGCCTTCTGTGCTTTGTTTATGCAGAAATTAGACAGTAACTCATGCTCTTTTTAGCATCCTACATGTATTTTTTAAAGTTAGTATTTGACTTTTTAGAGAACGCAAGTTAATATCTCTAAGAGCTTTTCAAAACATGTCATTGAACTTCAGGGCTGTCATTACCACCTCTGCTTGCAATCTTACAACATGCCAGTGCTATGGTAGGATGTCAGTCTCACTGAAGATATGCTAAAAATATCAAAGTGTTTTGAATATAAAGAAGCCAAAGCATTACCCATACAGTAAAAATAGTTGTTATCATGACCATCATCACAATTACCTTCCTCTAACATGGAGAAAAAACCAGCAGATTGGTGGCACTCAACCTTGCTTGAAGTGAAAGTAAACACCAGAAAATAGTGTAATATATTTGGTCAAAAGAAAAGCAGCTTCAAACTTTCACTCAAAACATCAGGAGATTTTCTGTGAAGGAAATGAAATCACTAAATAAGCATTTCTCTATCTATTTTGTCCCTTGTGTTTAGGCCAGGACCATATTTGTGTGGTCCTACCATTTCTGCCCCGGGAACACAGAGAAGAAGCAGAGCTCTCACCCATGTCCACCTGTGGTCCATCTTTTTCCTTGGCCTTGTGCCTTCACAAAGTCTCCCAACAACATTTAGGCTCTCACTGAATTTGGCTTTTAATCCAAATATAGATTAAATACAACATTTCTAAATCTCATCCCCATCTAGCTGAAGCTACAAGGTTTTTGAGCTGTGTCCTTTAGCAGCCCCTGTTAATATTGAACAGGAGCTTGTAATACCTGCAGACCCTTAGCACAGCTGGCTCTGCCAGGCCACCCAACACAGTCCAGGGAATGTTGCAAGGTACATCTATCATAAATCACATTATGCACAGGGCCTTATAACCTGCTGCATACACAAAGTTTATTTATTAAAAATCCTGCAAAACTTACAACACTCTAACAATATCTTGAATGATTTCCAATTACCTACAATCAGCCAATAAAATGCCAGATTGGGGAACACAGTTAATGAGCATCTTCTTAGGAACTGAGCAAGTGGATTCCCCTTTCCTCCGCTTCCAGCACTGAAAGTAGTGATTTTTCAAATGATCCAAACTCTGACTTTCACATGAAAGCAAAGTATAGAGCACCTCTAAATACGGTGTCAGGAGAAGCAATACATAGAAAGAGAAGTTGAAACATCCTCGAATTGAAAGACTGATCCTTTTTAAGAACTGTATATAGTGTGCCGAGCTCTAAGTACTTAAGATAATCATAAGGATGCCTTAAAGATGTGTTTTCATAATCTTAAATTTTAAGTTTCTATAGGCAAAATCTGGCAATGAATTTCACAAGTGGAAAGGACCTAGTCTGTTTTTCTCTTTTATGTAAGCAAAATAGTTTTATTACTCTAAAAACTTTAAATGTGTGCATATAAGATAATTTCATTATAGTTATCTTGTGTGTTANCAGAGAAACACAGCATATCACCTCAGGCTGATGAGAGATCTGTGGAATTTCATAGGTGAAACACTCTCTTTTTTCTCACCATTGTGTGTGCATCAGATGGAGCAATCAGAGAAGTTAATGGTAAGGAACCGTGGAGGTTTTTCTGCATGTCCTGGAGTGCACCTATCAAGTAAAACTGTGTTTCATCAGAGAAAAAGGTTTTCCTGCTTTGGACAGCCAGTATGGAATACATGTTTTGACCTGATGAGCTTTCTTGACTTGTAAAGAGCAGTGCAGCAAGGAGATTAATACTTGAGCCAGCTGGCTGCAGCAGGGAAAGTCCCTTATTTGCAAACTTGCCAGAGTTGCTGCCTACCATCTGCTGACAGCTTGCTCCCAGCACTCACTCACTGCTGTGATAACAAGGAATGGCAAAAGCACAGCAGCTCATGGGAAGGTGCTATGGTCAAGCTTCTTTTAATTATTAATGTCCATCATAACATTCAGTCACTCCTGGGAGATAAAACAGAATCCAAGAAAATGGAGGTGAGAAACAGATTTAAAATCTTATTTGTGCTCCCTTAATCATGCATGTCCTCCATTTGCTCATATTCACATCCTTCTGTGTTTAAATATCTCAAGTTATATGGTCCTGTTATTATCCCAATGACCTCACTGGTCAGGAAGCATTTCCAAATATTTAACCCAAATATTAATCAGCTGTTCTATCTCATCATGTCTCATGTGATGTATTAGTGTAATGTCCTGCTGGTCTTTTGTGGCTGTTCAGACCATGGCACATGGTCCTGGGTGGCACCATTCCCTGCCCAGCCTAGCAGACCACACCGCTGGAGGCAGAGGCACTGGCACAGGGACCACCGGCCAGTCCTGCACACGTTCCTCTCAGCTTCCAGGAATATTACCTGGACAACAAAATATATATTCAAATGAAATTCACTCTTCCAAATAACTGAAAATCAATTTACTTTTCACTTTGAAATATTGTCTCCATGGGAGTGGAAAGTCAGTGTGTCTCAGCTGATTTCAAGTATTTGGGAAAGGCTACAAAGTCTTCTGTGCTTTCTCGAGCAGGCACAGTAAGGGCACTCTTACTCACAGTAAGGGCACTCTTCAGGTGAGATCTGTTAGAGAAGTGCGAGCTATTGAAAATATTCAAAATATTTACATTCTTTAGTGGATAGAAGCATTACTTTATCCTAATCTCTTCTCTAATTACTTGAGTTTCCAGCTATGCCACAGCATAATCTGTGTAATGTTCACAACAAAGACCCATAGCATTTTAATACATTTTTCACATGGATATCACAATACTGGGGATTCTGAAAGACCGTGTATATCTAATAGATTACATCAATTTTTCAATGTATATTTCTCCTTATTTAACCCCTCAACTTTCCTTCTTAATTTGTTAATTTGCTAAAATTTGTTTCCTAAATGCCAAATTCTTCTCCAGAATAACTAGAATCACTGGTATATAAAAAACAATTATTTAAAGTTAAGCTTCTGGGTTTTTTACATTGAGCTGTGAAATCTAAAATGACAAATTTTAAAATCTATTTTTGGATGGGTTTAACTTTGTATGTTTCCAAACAGCAGTTTCTGCTCTGAAACACCATGTACAAGGTCATTTCCAGTGTTCTTCCACTTTTGTCTGGCAAATTCCCCTGTTGTCTATATATGAAAGAAACACATTTAAACCGGATATACTGAGTGTAAAAACAGAATTTGCATGGGAGGGACAAGGGCAGAGGGAAGTCTGAAACTAAAATTACTCCAAGTAGCTTATTCAAACTGTGTTTCCAAGGTGACAAAAAACCCTTTATTGCAAGGTTGCTCATTTATGTTGTACAGTTGCCAGAATTTTGATCTAATTTTTAGTACCAAAGAACTAAAATTATCCCACTTCTTTTCAAAATAAAAACTAACCAAACAAAAGAAAACAGATTTTAACTGTGTAGTGGCTTCTGTCTTCACAACCAGCAACAAAAGAAAATCAGGTCAAATTGTAAAGCTGCCAATTTTAGCATCCCTTTGGAAGATGTATCCCCAAACAGAACATTCTAATCAAGCATGCAGTTCATCGGGTGTCAAAGGCTAAGTCATGCACTGAAACCCCATTACCAGTTTTCAGCCTTTCTGAGCTGGCGCCTTGCACATGCATGTGACAGACAGAACTCCACCTGGGGAAAGCAGGCTGAGAAAGGAAAACCCTGGGGAAACATACCCTGAATGTGCTACTTCAGATCTTCATACATGTATTTTGGGACAAAAAAGAACCCTAAGCAAACACCAAAGACTGCGTCCTGCACAGCTCTATGAACAATCCCAAAACTGACAGATCAGTTCAGCAACACTACTGAGGCAGTAAAATGGATGTTTTGTTAACTACACTATCAAGTCTCGGAGCTTTAACACCTCAATATCATCAACACCTCATCTCAAAGCCCTCTTTTGCACAGTACATTGTCCTTCTTTATGGACAAAAACTGGAATGTTCCTTTTTCTTCCCCAGTCTTGTCCCTTCCTCCTCTCAACATCATGCTCTCAGAGAAAACACTCCAAAATTTGACTTCAGAGTCATCTTCCCCCTCCACTTTGACTGCTTCTGAAACACAAGATATCAATTAATGCTCTAAGCTAGCATATTTTTTCCTTTCTAAAGAACATATGGGCTCAATGAAGACCCTTAGGTATTTACCTGCTTTACCTGAAGAACCACAGAGAACTATGGCTCCCTAGTTTTACCTCCTGTCTTCCCCTTATCACTTCTTTCCCCATCCTTACTCTGTCACAGCTGAGCTTACTGCAGGGGCTTGGGACATTGGGACTAGTGCCATGACACAGCTCCATAGAAGATTCATTTCCTGAAGCAGACCTTCACCAACTCTAGACCTCGCATCCACTGCAACCCTCACACACCTCTTCCTTGGGTCTTGGGAGGGCTTTGCCCATAATGCTCCCAGGGCCCTGAGCTTTGCCACTCACAGGGGCAGAGACCTCTCCAGATAGGAAAATGGGTTTATCAGTCTTTTGTCTGTTACTTAAAACAGCCTTAGCAGTCACCAACCTCTCAATGTAGACAGCTTTACTGATCATTCCAATGGAAACCTATTCCTCCAGGATTCAGTGTGCACAAAGGCAACACGTGGGGCTGACTGCCCCCACCTCCTCTGCCCACCCAGTGAAAACCAGCTTGTGACTCATAAAGGCATCCTGGTCTCCAGTGGTGTTGCTGGTTCCACACACCATTTGAGAAGGACAACAGTTGTTATGAAGGACTGCTTCCCAAGGAGGCATTTCCTTTGCTGCTGACAGGCATGAGCTCTGTTACTTCCCATGCTGAGGCTGCTGTTGCCTTAGAGACCAGAACCAACCGAAAAAGAATCTGCTCTTCCAGGCATTAGGGTTTCTTACAGAACTGATTGATGCTCATCTTTCACCACTAAGAAGTCCTCACCCTGTAGCCAGTGGAGACTACTGCCAGGCAAGGGAGCCAGTATCAGAGTGAGCATCCATAGCTTGTGCAGAGGCAGAGGCGTAGGAACTGCAGGTGTGATGCTGGAGTGCTGCTCATGTGCTGTGGGAAGTGAGACAGACACACAGGGAGCAGGACACCAGTGCCCAGTTGCTCCATCAGCCTGGCTGTCTTCCCAGGTAATGTGTAGGACACTAGCTCTCCCTGCTTTGCTAATTTGAGGTACTTCCCAGAAGCCTGAAATCAAACTATTTGTCATTCACTGTGCCAAGTCTTGCCAGAATTTAGTGTGCAATGTTTAGGAATCCCAGTATGAAATGTTCCCAAACCACCAAAGAAACAGTGAATTATCTATTTTAATATGTCTGATTCAGCAAACACTGTGGAGCCAAGTGTCTACCTCAAAGCACACTGCACATGGTGTGAAAATGTGTGCTTTCCACTGTCTGAAAAGCACATCCATCTCCCCTGCTTGTCCATAGGAGATTACAGGGAGGGAAGTTCCCAAGGCTTTTAGCCCAGTCAGCAGGGGCAAGCCTTACCTTATCAGTGCAGCTATGACACTGCAAATCTGTGCATCTCAGCCCCTGCTGCATTGGCTTGTGCTCTCGCTGGCAGCTTTGTATACAAAATGTATATTTTTAAGATACATTCACAAGTGTTAACCCGAAGCAGAATTTTTCTTGCCTGTCAGCAAAGAACATCTGGAAATGATCAATCTCTCTCTCCACCTTGCCCAAATATCTTCAGGGAGAAATAAATCTTTTAAGACACCTATAACAAAATGAAAAAATGCATTTTTAAGCTTGCAAAATGCAGTTAAGTTTTTCTGAGAAGAAAACATAGAAAGGTAAAGGAATCCATTCTTTCTAGGAGTAAAAAAACCACAAATCCTTTTCCTTGCTCTGCTGCAAGGTGCACAACAAGGCATCAGCCCCCGTCAAGAAAGAGAGGCTCAGTGCTGTTGTCCCGGCACTGTCAATTCACATGTACGATTACCTCATATACAGCAGATTTTCCATTGCCTGTGGTGGGATTCATACATAGATGAATTTCATCCACACGTGTAGGTTCTTGCACGAATGAATGCAGTATCTCTAAGGAGAAATGTTACCATTCTGGGAACCCACAAGCAATGATCAGTGCTGCAATGTACTCTCCTCCACCACCCTTTATAACATAAGAGGTAGTGAATCATTTAATATGAAAGACACAGTCCAAGTTGAGGAAAAAGCCGACTTTGGAAGGCAATATTGGCATGCTACCAAGAGCAGAAACAGTGAAGAGAGCTGTGTTTTCCCCAGCAGGATGTATTTTGGGGGTGATGTGTTGGAGGGGCTGGGGTGCAGAGCGAGCAGAGCCCTTGCATGGGCAGGGTGTGCCTGCCCAAGTATTTTGGTTTGGAGCAGGAGGCGGCTTTTGAAGTGACTCTCCCTATCAGCCTGACAGACTCCACTTTGGTTTCCAGAGTGCACCAGCTGGATTCCTTTCAGATGAAACTCAAATCAGAGGATGCACTCTAGGAGTGCACTGAATGCACTTGGCCTGCTGCTGGGTGTCGCTCCTGTGGGAGCAGAGCTGAGCTAGCCCACAGCATGGACTAGTTCACATTACAGGCACTCTCCTGTTGTGCCAGATGGCTTATTAATACAAATGTAGATTAAAGAGCATCCTTTAGCGTGGTATCAGAAACAGAACTGGTCACATAGAGCTTTCCCAAAACCCTGTAGCATTAACCAGTAATGCTCAGTAAACCTTATTCTTATAAAAGCAGAAGTGTAATTTAGCACACAAAAGCCATATGCAATATAATTGAGAAAAACAAACAAATGTTCAAGATGGAACTGAATACCTGAAATGGATTATTTCCCACGTGCCAGGGGAGCAAATTTCCTAGCTTCTAGTATTTCTGGTTCTTAATGCTCAAGTGTGTATGCACAATCTGGGATATAAACACAGTTCTGATGTAAGAGCCGGGAGAGTTTCATGGGAATTAGTGCTGTTATTAAACATGGTAGTTTTTCAGGTTAACTTCAGCAGAATGCTATTAAAAGCTGCTCATGCAGCTTGAGAAGGAAAAGCAAAAATCAGGGTCTACAAAATATTCCTAATATAAACTGATTGACTAATTTAAGCCCCTTCACATCATTTACTGAACTCTGAATTTCAGAGCAATCCATGCAGGCGGCTGTGTCACCCCCAGCATTACTGTCCTGCTGCAGCCAAAGCAGGTGTCAAGTAAAGTTTCCACCTGTCATGGGGCATATTCTTCCCTGGAAACATTTGCCCTATAAGCAAATCACATTAGGTGTTTTCACAGTGAATAAGACCATGATTTTTCAGCTTCGTATGTTGCCAAAATCCTGTGAAAAATTAAATGAGGTCTTTTAATTAAAAGCCTAGGCACATATAGTGGGTTGATTCCATCTCTAGGACCCCCATTGCTTCTCTCGAGTATAACAGTAGTTTCTTTTCATTCATTTTGAATAGCTTTGAGAAAAAAAAAAGGTTGGTTTTAAGGGCTAATTTAACTTCTGAGCAAACTGCAGGGCCTGGCTGTTAAATGTTGTCCAGAGTTACCCCAGTACAGCAGCAACACAATCCTCAGCATAAGTCTGTTCCAAGGAAACTTGGATGCAGTGCACTCTAGCAGGTTCTGTGACCAGAGAAACTGGCCTCAGAAATTATGCCTTTGCTGTAATTCTGTCATTTAGTCTAGAATTAGTTATTTTTTTAAGAATTGCATTAAATGTTTGGTTTTTTTTTTTCCCTTGGCTATGCCACAACCAAAGAACCAAGGCAAATCATGAGGTAAATCACATTTTATAACCCTGAATATGTCACCCTGAGCCACATACACCTGTGCTTATCCAGGAGTCCTTGCTCTGTGTAAACACGAAACTACAGAGCATGGAGCTGCTCGAGAGGGTTACATGCTTCCCCAAAATGAAGAAAGTTAAACTCTTTTGTTTAACTGCATGTTAGCTGCTTTCTACTGATTCACTAAAGCATTGAGCTGCCAGCACAGGCAGAAGGGCTGGTGGGGCCGGTTGCATCAGTGTCTCCCCTTCCAGCACAGTTTTAAAGCCAAGAGGTCTCACAGGAATGGTGTGGGCCTGGCTGGGTCACCTTGGGAAGGCACATTCCAGCCTTATTTTTGTAACCTTCTATGAAAGAAGGTTAGAAGTCCATGGTATAATAAGAAAAAATGCAACTTTTCAAAGCCAATTCTTCCTCACTTTCTTATTTTCTTATTTAGAAATAAGAGTTTTTCTTGAGTATTCCTAAATTTAAACCAACTATACCTTTTTCAAGCACAAGATCACAAACCTCTTTTTGGGCTTTTCTAAGTTAGAAACTTTAAAACTCAGTAATTAGTTTGTCTGAAATATATGTTTAGTATGACATTTAACCATTCATTATTTCCACATTGATTTTCACCACTTTGTTGAATACAAACACATTTGAGTAAAATTGTGAGCCAAACAATTTTTTTCGTCGTGATCCATCAATGTAAGAATTACTATTTTAAAGAGAAAGGATTATGGTAACTCTCCTCACACAGCATTCAAAAATCACATGAAATTTGCAGTGCAAAAGCTATTTTGCCTAGAGCAAGATATCAAGAAAGTAAACAAAACAGATGTGTACTGTTTCAAGAGACACTTAAGCATTAGAAAGAAAAGTAGAAGGGAATTGGGTTCTGTAGCGTAAAGCTGAGCTGCAGATGATTCAATAGGCTCTGTGCCAGCGGTAACAAAAGTGCTCTCTGCTGGAGCAGAAGAGCAGGAAAACCTGCAAAGGGGCTTTACATAGATCCTTAAAAAAGAATGCTTTCAAGGTGGAAGTAGGATTTCATTAATATTGTCAAAGATCATGGTGACACAGCTGTCAGAGATACAGCTTCTTTACAAGGATCCAAGTGCCACGCACAGAGGTTCCTGTGAGAACAGGTCACTAATGGCAAGCAAATCTTAGATCCTGTATAAACCCCAGGGCTCCTAACTATTAAAACAGTATGTTTTAAACTAGTCCTTGCCATTGCCAACCTTGTAACTACATTAAATAATACAACTCATTGAAACATTTCAGACAATGTATAAGATCTTAGTCTTACAAAATACAGTTTTATCAGTCCTAAGGAAGGGATTACAATGGAAAGTGACACATTTCTTCTAGACCAGAAGCCTAATAGAGAAATTTTTGGTTTTTTTTTTTTTTAACCCCTTCTTTAGGTCTTCATTAAGTAGTAGTGATCCTTTCTGCAAGGAAAGTGATCACATTCCCTGGCCTGGTTCCTCAAAACATCCCCTACCAGCCTGTGTCAGAGACGTTACTTTTTCAATAAAACTGGACCATGTTCTGCTTCCAACAGAAAGACTCCCTAATGACTTTTGCTGAGAGCATGCTGCTGGCAGGGTTGTTGTTTGTTTGGTGTGTTGGTTTGAGGAGAGCATGTTAATCCACCCCTGAGAAGTTCTGTGGTTTACGTTTAACTCCCTGTTACACTTTCCTGGGGTTACACTGTATTAATCCTGTATTTGTTTCTGTATCAGTCCATCTGCAGCAAGAAACATATGGTGGGAGAAGTTATGGGAAGGGATGGGAAATCAGGGTTTGCTCCAAAGAACAAGTTTACTTTGTTAGAAGACAAGAAAATACAGAGTTTTTGTGTTGCTGCTCACAGCTAGAGCAAAGCAAGTATGTCTTTGTCTCTGAAGGCACCAAGACTAAAGCATTCTAAAGATGAAGACCACTTGGTCTTCTAAATGAAGAGCCCTGATAAAATTATTTGATAAGGACTAAAAATGCTTATCTCCATTCACTGAATTCATTGCATTCTTCTGTCAATCCTGCTCCACAAGCACTGGCTTCCCTGAAAATTCCTGCTTTTTTCAGAAGTGCCCTGAAGAAAACAGTTCAAAGGAACCAGCAGCACATACCCATTCCAGTCTCTGGTGTGACTCTGCCTTCCAGCCCCAACCAATCTTTGCATATTTCTAACAAAGACACAAATTCTGTGGACTTCTCTGAAGATGAAGTTGTTCCTTTTGGTCTGTGATACTCTCAGCATAAAGAACTAGCTCACTGCAATCTCTATCCCTCCATTATTCCTGCTATTTCTTGGTTCCTAATTATATGACTTTCAAACTTTTAGAAAGCAGCCCACTGCTACCAACATGTTTGTCTCAGAACAGAACTATTCCCTGAGATTCCCATGTCTCACAGGAAGCCTCCTGTGCAATGAAAACACTGTATTTCTTTTCAGCAGTTTTCTGTATTCTGCCAACATTTTGTTGTACTGAAACGCTGCTTTTGCTTCAGTGTCGACATTCTGAGACAGGCACAGCCTGCCCAGCTTATCACTGCCTCTTGCTGCAACATTTATTAAACTTCACCTCAGTCAGTGCAGCCAGAAAATGCCTTTGGCAGTAATGGAATCAGATTTCTTAGCAAGGTGCCTCCATTTGCTCAAGGGTTTTCTAATCACATCTTATGCTAGTGTTTTTGAGAATTCTTTTCCTCTGTAACATTTGCCCTCCTGTCAATTACAGAAGAGTTGGCACCTCCTCACAAGCATGCCTGGACAGCCATTCCCACTCAGCTGCTGCAAGAGCAATGGCCTGTCAGCAAGCTCAGCTCTGTAGGGCACTGGTACCACCATGCTCTTGCCCATGACTGAGGGTCCTGGGATTCATCCAGCTATTGGGAAAACAACCTTTCAGATTTTTCCAGTCTAACAAGGACTTGTGGGTGTCCTTAAACAACATTTCTCAAAATGGAAATGCTGTAGAGCTGTAGCCATTGCTGGGGGTCCCTTTCAACTGTTACAACCATTTATCCCACAAGAACACACACTTCAGCTGTAATAATCTTCCATGTTTTTAAGACAGTCCTGCACTGTTCTCACATCCAAAGCAGAAGTACAAACCTCTGTGACCAATGGCCAAAAGGGGCTTGGATAAAATCAGCAAGCTAAAACATAAGCAGGAACAAAAACCTTTCAAGGCTGCAAAGAAAATCCAAATTGAATATGCTGGTGACTGAAAGCATTGCATCCTTTTGTGCTGATTCTGCCATGATTCTCTAAGATTAGCAAGCTGGCAAAGGAGCTTCCTGTCACCGGACTGGCCAGAACTGCACAGTTTCTCTTCCTCTCAAAGGATAAAAATACCTCTTCCTGTGCTGATTCCAGGTTCACAGTAAATTACTCTTCACGGAACACAGATTTCTCTGGATTTACTTTCATACTGGCACCACTAAGTTTATCACAAAATATTTGTAAATGAATCAAGAGCAGTAGTCTGCCTCAAGAACAGGAACAGCACAGTAACAGAGGGATGCTTTGCCACAACCTCCCTGTCAGCACTTCTGGGAAGAAGCACTGCCATTATCCTCAACAGCTGTTCTTCTATACTGATGTGAATTCTTCTTTTCCAGATCATCCTGCCTTTCTCAGAAAGCCAAGTACTGCAGCTGCTATTGTGCCAGCACTGGAAGCAACACAATGTGCTCACTGCAAAATAATTGCCTTCCAGACATAGTTTTTCTGATTTTGACAATTTTTTAAGAGGATTTCCTTAAATCAAACCTGTATGCATTTTTTACCGCTTTTTTTTTTCACTACACATAATTATTGTAATCAGATTTGATTCATCATAAAAACAGTAGAATGATGAGTTAATAGAGGACAAATTTTCAGAGGCAGTCTTCCCAATTTGTCAGCAGGGGTGTATGTTCACTGTCACTGTCTTCCTTTGAAAGACAATCCAGGATAAACTGTTCTATAGTTAGAGATGTTTTGAACATCTGAGCTATCAGTTTAAGTTTTGTTGGTTTTCATTCACATTTCACAGATCCTGATGCATAGATAAATTTTCATTATTTGCTGGCCAAAACTGAAGAAAACCACTAAGTCTGTTTCTTGAAGTCTTTTGAGTTGCTTCAGAAGATGCAGCACTGTACCACTTCTCTCATCATCTTTTCCTGAAGATGATGCACTAAAGCCTCTCTACCAAAAAACCTTCCAGCTACAGAACCAGTTTACTCAGATAACTCAGCATCACACAGGCTCTCATAGCCTTGCTTCAGATGCCTTACTTCAGAAAAAGACAAAGAGTTGTTTGTGCCATTTCTCCCGAGCAGGGAAGCTGCCATGGTCACTGCTTACAACGAAGATTCCCTCAACCTACAAACAATACAATTAATTATTCTTCTCCCAGGCTAGACATGCTGGTTTTCTCTTTGGAAATTGAGTATCAGATGGTGTTAACTTCAAGACTGGATACTCCATATATCATATGGTCTGAAAACAAAAGGAAGAATTGGCATGGTAACTTCCTGAACTGCCTTGAAGAATAGCAGAGCAAAAAGTACGCAGACAAAAGCCTCCCTGGTCACAGCAGTCATGGGAATGCGTCCTATTTCCAGAGCTGGTGACATTAACTTTCAGCTGGAATGCTCTTCAAGGAGCACTTCACTAGCAAAGAGAACTACTGTAGGAATCAGAGATGCAGATGGAGCATTCTGAGAAACCCTACAGAGAGCTGCCACTCCGTAAGCTTTGCCATGACAATGTCCCTCACCCTGGACCTAGCTAGGGCACTGTCTGGTATCTGGGTTTGTGCTAGGACAGGTGGGCACAGGGAACCTTCAGCTGTGTCAAGTAGCATTTTCTGAGTTATTTCCAGACTAAAGCACAGAATGGGTGGAATATATCACAGATTTGGCCCCACAGCCTGTGAAATTGGCAAGAAGCAGATTGTCTGCAGGTAGACAAGGATCCAGAGAAAGCATTATCACACTGCCACGGCTAGAACTGCACAACTTGTTAATGACTTCATATATTCACTAAAAATGAGTACACTTTTCTATATATTGAGATTAAAAGAAATCTCTTAAAATCACTTTAAAAAATATTAACATCATATTAGCACATATGCATACAGAATCTGTTCTGCCAAAGTAAAGCTAGTCCAAGACAGAAGGAAAATAGAAAACACCAATATTTACATTAAAAATTTCATTACATAAACTTCTATTAGTAGGCCCTAATCTCACTGCAGATTTTCTAAGGCACAGAATCTTTATCTGAAAATATACAGCAACCCTTTCTCCAATCCAGTACCAGCTGGTACCTTGTCATATGACAATCCAAAAACCTATTCAACAGCATACCACAAATGCAGCATATACTGACTGGCACTTTGAGAAGATTACCAACTGTTTGCACTGAAATAAATACAAATTGGCAGCAATCTATCACAGCTTTGTCATAAGTTCTGTCCACATAAATATCTTGATTCTGTTTTCTGTTTCATGAAGAATACACTACATGCTTCAATTCTCCCTCCATCAGTTAGTCCTGTGTTTTACTGATGAATATCCCGTAACATCAAAACAATTATAAAATATTAAACTCCGTTTTTAAGTCCATTTTTTTCAGTTTGCAACTGTGTATTTATTTAAACAAAAAAGCCCTGAGGAATCTGTTAAGTCACAGATGAGTGAATGGCATAACAGCATTCATTGCTCCTATTCACCAAGCATGCAATGCAATATTTATACCACAGGTGTTTTCAAATGTAGTTTTATTCCAGTGACTATTTGCAGTCTACACATACATTTAAAAACAATGTTATGTGAACATATCACAGACCAGTACCTAAAAAATATTTAGTATATACTCCTTTATAAAAGGTTTTCACACAATGTAAAAGTCAGTCCAGAAAAACTCATGTTACCAGGCTCCTTGATAAACAAAATACTGCGAAGCCCTGTAACCTGCATGAGCACAAGTATCCACGGAAATGGATCTCTTTTCTAAATCCTTGTTTTAAATAAACAGGTTTCAATTTTGTTCAGTAAACAAGTTCTACCACAACACTGTCCATTTAATTTTGTGCTTTCCAAAAGGCAAGCATACTACAGAAATAAAATTCCCTACCCAATAAGAGAGAGAAATGCAGTAAACATGTATTTGTTTCCCAGTCCAGCAGAGGAATCCAAATTCCTTGAAACTGTCATTATTTCTAAATCCAAAACACCCTGCTTATACCTTCTTCTTCTTCTTCTTTGCCTGCTCTCCAGACTCTACTTTACGTTTCTTTGCAGAAGCTGGTTCATCATCTTTTTCATCATCTTTAAAGAAAAGAAAGAGTTAATCAAAGTCAGCAAAGCCAGTTTTTTTGTCTTAAACACCATCCTGTCTCAGAACAATTGACTTAACCATGCCTGGAAAAAAGACACTTTAGTATTAACTGACAGCATCCTCATTTTTGGAAAGCAGACAATATGTGGATAAAACAGGAATGGTTACTTATTATGACTGCAAACCACTACAGATAAGTAGTGTTTATGCTACTGTACAGTACCTGTTCTAAAAAAATTATTATTTGACTAGTTCATAAAAAAAAAGCTAGAAAATGACATTTTTGAAGCAGGAAATTATGTCAAGGTCAATCAACCTTTTATCTTCTTACTTTGGATGAAGGCTGACTTAGAGAAATGCATGGACAGAGAAAACATACAGAACACATGGAGCAAGACATAAAAATTGCTATTGGGAAAAAACACCCAGAACCAAAAAACGTGCAAACAAAAAAAATCCTTCCTTTGGAAAAGCTTTGTTGACAACTTTACCAGTCAAGGAAAACATTATTGTGTGTTCTGAATGCCCAGAATTTCTTCTTCTGGTTCTGTTCTCTTAGTTGTTGCTGGCTATTCTCTTTTTTCAGCAATCAAAAAAAAAAAAAAAAATTCCTCCTACCTGTCAAATATTTCCTTACTTCCTAAATTACCATTACAGCTTGTACCATCATTTAAAGTGAAGAGAATAGTAAATATTTTCTTCAGTAATCCCTCCCATGGACATCCTATTTGATTCCTCTCTCAGACCCCAAGTTTTGCAAATGTTGTAAAAATAATCTGACCTACAGCTACAACTAAGGCCAACACAGCAGCACCTGAAGCTCTCACACTACCTTCTGTTTCAGTAGCACCATGACTGAACCTGTTGGCTTCACAGAACTACAGTGCCACAGGCTCTAATCCTTCTCTGCTAATGAGAATGGGGGAGAGGAGCAGAGAGACTGCTCGAGGGTCTGTTTTGGTTCCAGGGAAGCCGAAACACCGGCACTACAGCCCACCCAACCCTGCAGGCACACCGCTCTGCTCTAGGGCAGCAGTGGATGCAGGAGAAGCCAGAAGAACTTCCTCTGAGCCCAGGGAGAGCTCCGGCCACAGAGCACTCGGTACCGGCTCTGGAAGCACGCACAGCCTGTGCCGGGCACCGCCGCCTCACGCCAGGGCCTCACCCGACTCCAGGAGCTCCTGCTCCTCGTCCGGCAGGAACTTGGCTTTGCCGGCCGGGCGCGGCGCGTCGTCGCCATTGTCCTCGTAGATGTTGGACCACTTTATGGCCATGTCGAGGGCGGGAGCCGGCGGCGGCGGCTTCTCGGGCGGGCTGTAGGTCTCGGGCGGCGGCACGGCGTTGCTCCTCCACACCTTGAACTCCCTGGGGGGCTGCGAGAGAGAGCAGAGCACCCGTCACACCGGGCCGGGGGGCCAGAGGCCGCCCCAGCGCTGCCTCGGTTCCCCCTGCGCCCCACGCACCTCCTCGGGCGCCCGCAGGACGCGGCTCTCCCAGTCGATCTCCTTGTTGAGAGGGTTGTAGAGGAA
>VZTN01033043.1:60809-122323 GCA_013400515.1 Erpornis zantholeuca | reverse complement strand
GGCTCCCTCTGAGCGGCTGGAGCCGCCCCCATCCGGGCCTTCCGGGGCCGTGTGGCAGCCCTCGCGCTAAAGGGTCTTGAGCGTACGGAGCGGGGTCGGAGCCCGTAGCTCCCGGCCCGGCTCGTCCGGGTGCCGGCACGTCCTGACGGCGGCTTTAGGGTGATGGGCGGTGCCGGGCGGCGCGGGCTGCCCGCAGGTTTTGGGGCCCGGCGGCGCTGAAGCCTCTCCGCTGCACAGGGTTGTGCTCCAAGGCAGCAGCAGAGGGAGCCGCTGCCCGCCGGAACACGGCGCTGCCGCCCCAGGGAAAGGGCAGCGGCTGAACTTCATTAATCGCTGTTCTTGCAGCTGTCACAGGTGGAACTCGAGCTGTTTATGCACTTCTAAAATTTTCATCTCCAGTAGATAAGCATGAACATGAAGTAGAAGCGATCAACACCGATGTTTGCTGTCAATAAGGAAAACCTGCCAGTTTTATGGTGGTTTTACAGCTTTGCAAAGTTTTCGATTGACTTCGTTGATGCAGTCATACTTGAAATATTAATCGTGACAATACCTGTTTTACAGTGCTAGCAGTCCCAACTTTAAAATAAACATGAAAACCAAAGGACTAGGCACCTGGTGATAGGGCTGATTTCTGCAGAGCTGCGTGTTAAAACCAGGCCAGTCCCCAGACTGGTCAGCAGGAAACACCCAGCCAGCTCCGTTCCCTGCCGCTGCTGGGAAGGTCACCTCTGCCCAGTGAAAACTCTTTCACACCCCCCTCGCCACGCAGCCCTGCTTGCTGGTCACTTGGCAGCACACCTCTGCTCACAACCCACAGCCTCCCGGGGGTTACTCCCGCCCCAAGAAGCTTTTCTTTGCAGTAGTGCATTTGAATTTCTCAAAGCTGTTAATATCTCTGCATTAAACATCCAAAATACAAAGTAAACTATTTATCTCCCATTTTCCTGCTCAGAGGGCTGCAGGGCAGACCATTTTTTTCCAAGTTCAAGTGCCTACGCTGATCCTTCCTAATCTGTGTGATGCACCCAAAATACATGGAAAGCTTTCAGCTTCTCTGATGCATCCAGAGAACCGATTGTAGCGCTCCTGAAACAGAGCCAGGCATCCTCCCAGCCCCTGACTCCCACCCTTGTTTAGTAAATCACATGCCTTTCAGCTCTTCCTCCTCAAAGTGAATTATATTGTGGACTTCGCTGGCTCCATGCAACCCTGCTGATAAAAACATCTATCATGCATTCTGGATTTAGAATATTTGTTAATAACCTTGCTCAGCAAGAGGTGCAGATCAAAGCCATGTGATGTCTGGAGGGTTAGGCTGCTGATTCCTGAGCCGTGTAGGAGACAAACAGGAATGATTTAACTTCAGCAGTCAGGAAGAGAACATGTGGTTAGAGAATACAAGAATTGACTATATTGTAGCAGACTTAATGCCAAAACACCCTACCAGGATTTAATGGTCCAGGCAGCAGGAAGAAGGCTACTCTCTGCATGAAACTCCTTTCAGGAGAGTAACACCCACTCGATATTCAGAAGAGAGCCTCAATGTAGAGTGAGTTAGGGATCATTTCTTTCAAGGCAGCTGGGAAGATTTTGGACAATGTGTTGTTTTATGAGTATGTACATATGTAATGTGCATCTAGTATAAATTTCTAAATTTCCAAAATAAATTTTGAAAACTATTTACAACCTATAGGTTTTTACAAAACTCCCAGCAAAGATGTAGGAAATGTTGTAACACTGTCACAGTTTCTAAGAGGTCAGTCAGCTTTTCAGAGCTGTGACTGGCTCCAGGTTTTCTTCCTCTTCTGCCCTCATTGATCAACCCCTCTCCAGCCAGCATGTCCTTACTGCTGAGCACGGGCCTCTCCCTGGGAGTTTCATGTGTTCCCATCCCATTCTGCTCCTGATCCTTGCTTAGGGGTCTGGGTACTCAGGACAAGCCCCTTCTGGAGCTGGCAGTACAGCCCAGGCCCTGTGAGAGCGGTGGGACTCTACACCACACAATTCCTTAGGGAGGAGGAAAGTTTCCAGGCAGAAAGAAGGAATTTGGTTTAGTTACAGATCAAGGGCCCTTTCCAAACTCAACAAATATGTTTTCAGCTGTTAAACCACAGCAATCAACCTTCAGATCATGTATTTTTGGGGGTGAGGTTGCTGAGAGCATCAGAGTGTCTGGGCTTTATGATGCAGGAGACAGTGACTGATGTTTTTTAAGCAGCATGTACTTAGAGTGGGGACTGAGTCTGTACACTCAAGTGTAGAAGTCTCTACTTGGTGAAGTAAAATCCTATAGCTAAGTTTTGCAAAGAACACTCCTTGTTAAATTACCATGATCTCACTTTATTCAGGTTTGATATTCTGTGAGAAACTTCTTAGTGTGGCAAGTGGGTATGGCTTGTCTGTATTTCATAATTTTTCATCATTGCCATTTAGAAACAAATTCAGGTAAATTGGTATCAACTGTCTCCTGCAGATATGGGTACACATGTAAATGAAATAGTTTAAAATATTAACTGCATCACACTAAATGTATTCACATTAGGCACAGCACTGATTTAAATATATTAGTATAAAAATCATGCTTTTAACCAGTGTTGTAAAATTAGTATAAAGGCTGTATTGAGATCCTTTGTTCTCTACATCTCTGGCAAGGAGCAAAGTACAGTTTGAAAGTGATGCAATTAATTTGTTACAGTTAATTAATTAATTCCTACTCTGTTAAATTATCTTGGGTTTCTTAAAAAGCTGAAAGAAGAATATTGAGGCCTTGAACAAATGACTCCTGGACTGCCAGGAGATGGCACTGACGGCCCAGGAGCCCTTACACACACATCCATGAAGCCTGGAGTAACTGCATGGCCTCCCCAGCTCCTGGATCCTAATACTGGAACCTACTGGCATTAGAGCCCAAGGGTGCAAGCAGAGAGTCGCCCCACGAGCACTATTTGTAGCACAGAACGGGAAGTATTTAGGTATAAGATGTGCAATTATCTGTCATGTTGCCTCAAAGCAATGTCTGGAGTGCAGTCACCTCTCCTGAGACTGTGGGGAGAAAAGACACAAGAGCTATGTGAATAATTTAACCACAATGGGAATGCCACCAAACCATTGTAGTTTCACCTTTTTTAAGTTACAGTAAATACAGGCACTACAGAGAAACTTACTGTACTATGCTAACATCCGTTTAGTTACTTTGGACAGTAATTAATTAATCATGATCACAGGCAGTATCTCCTCTCTATACATTATTCTTAAATGTAGAGTCTAAAATTATTATTTGTTTTTAAAGAGTCAATATTTCTCCTAACAGGCTTAAGGGTTTTAGTGCTAGTGTTTATAATGGGCTTTACATCTAGGTATGTAATAAGCTTGGAAATAAAAAGACAGCATGAAACAGTATTAAATTAAATACACATACTTCCAGTTCCAAAACAAGACACACCAACTACACAGGGCACGGTACAACTGACACTTTATTCCTTCGTGATGGGGATATATAGTATTGAAACTGCAAGAGTCACAAAAGAAATAAATCAAAGTGCAAACCTCTATTAGAACTTATTATGGAATGTATTGATGTTTTTGGCACAAAAAGTGGGGAATTATATACTGCAACAAGATTGTAAGTTTAATGAATGTAACGCTTCTGTGTTCAGTAGTCACATCTGTGCACTGCAGAACAATACAATGTAAAACAGTGACTAACACAATTCACATACAACTCTATACAATTTACATCACACGTCCAGTTAAAACTTCTCTGAAAATACATGAGGTCCACTGATACTTTGTTCACGATCACTTAACAAATACCATTCTTTAAGCAGGCTTATCTTTTCAGCTTCCTTATTGATAAAAGCAAAAATAGACAATCTTAAATAGCAAATTATTTTCCTCAAATGGTTCCACGTGGATGTTGATGTTTTCTATTAATTTGGCTCTGACTTCATTGTTACAACATATATGAAGCTGAACAAAATCAAAAGCTCAGTATTTCCATCTTCTCCAATTTGCTGTGAACAAACAGCATTCTGTGTACTGGCTTTGTTTTCAAAACTGGACATAGTGGTACCTATGAGCTCTATTCCTATCACATGGAAATCACCAAAAAAAAATCAGAGCATAGCTTCACACAGTGGCATCTATTTAAAACTGAAAATTAGCATGGTAAGCACAAAAATACATAAATGGAAGAATTCAAGTTTATCTCATAAGGTACAGTATGCATTCACATTTTCATTACAGAGAGAGACACTGTAGTCACATTCTGTTGAAGAAAGAAACCCACATATCACAGATCTCCCTAAACTCTTAGCAAAGATAACATCCATGAAATATCTATAATGCACATTCTAGCTCTTTCATTTCAACTGAGCTACACTGATTGCTGAAAGGAAAAATCCTTTGATGAGTAATTCAAGCCCCATTGCTGAGCTATTACCACAAGAACTTCTGTACTGGTCTGCTCTGGCATACAGCCAGAGCTCTATCAAGAGTTTTATGTGGGTAACTATCAGTGTTCAGTGTCTCATCTCCTTTTTTGGTTTGGGATTTTATTCTATTATTTATATTAATCAAGAATGATGATTTGTATCAGGCATCTGAGAAATGTTCTGGTGACAAAATATACAGGACATGCATTAGATGCACATGTGTCACTGCAGAAATGTCTTCACAACTGAATTCTTTGTTTGGGCAACAGAAAAAAAAAATCAGCAAACAGCAAGAACATGAAGCATTTGGCATGATTTTAGTTCTTAGTACCATACATAAACTGAAGTGCTCATAATGTTTTTCTCTCTAATGCCAGAATAAAGATTAACACTAGAAGCTGTGAGGTGAGGGCAAGCCCACTAATCAGCTAAGGTAACTTCTGGCAATGTAATTTAGAGCATCTATGTTAAGAGGCTGTGATTCCTACTGAGGCCAACAGAGAGAAAGCAGGTGTGGGTTTAGAGCACCTAAATTTTGTGCCTGAAGTTAGACAGTTTGAATACAACACCTGAAGGAATTTGGGTCCCTCAGCCGCTCCCTTGCTTTCTGTATACCAAAATGCAGCCCTGAAGCCAAGGAAATCTAAATGGTAAGAGATGAAAAACCAGCCTCACTGTCTACACAGCTGTTTCACAGCTCTGAAATCCTGACTCCTCCTCTCCCTCCTCTAGTGAGCCAGGGGAATTCATTGTCACCCATTCCATGGCTTTCAAGGTAAAAACAGTGTCACCAGAAATGGTTCTTTTTTTCTGGAGAAATCTTGAAGAGAGGAGTCACCCTTGTTCCTCTCTGGATATACAGCCCCTGCTGTTATCCTTCCAGCTCAAAAGAAGTTGCTTAGACCCAAAACAGCCCCCTCAATTTCTCTTCTCTCCTGGCACCTGGTCAAGGAGGTAATGATTTTAGGAGAGTCCATCATGGCTTGGGATACTTTGGAGCGAACATTGAAGGAGAAGTGAAGAAAAAGACTCAAGTAAGAACTTGAGGCAAGAGAAGGCAAAATCACTTGGGATTAAAAGAGAAAAGTGCTCATCATGCCTTGATGAGCAAACTAGAAATGAGAGTCTGAGGAAGGAGACAGGTGAAAGGTGAGATAGGGTGGAAGAAAAAAAAAAAAAAGACCACCAATACTACAGACATATTTAATGATAAATAAAATAGAAATCCTACAGCCTAACACTCCCAGTGTAGCTGGATGCTCTGGCTCCCTAGCAAGAGCAGGGAAGGGGGACTGAAGGACATGGATGGGGGCCAGGCCCCAGGAGGACAAGTCGGGATGGGGGGGCTGTTTCAGCTTTGTATGACAGCTCCCACAGCTGCACAGGTTTTTAACAGAGTACAGCTTGCCTTTAGGAGCTCACAGCTCAATACTACAGGGCCACTTTTTGGCACAAAATCTCTGTTTAATGTCAAGTTATTTTGAGATGTGTGATACTTTATTAAATATTTAAAAAGCACCAAGGGAAGGCAGAAAAAGATTCCCCACTGCAACACTTACATCCTTAGAGCCTGATCACCTGGCTCAGGTTTAATTGATGGTTCATGGAAATGGAAGAGACAAAGGCAAAACACTGGGATAACCCTTTGGGACAGCAGAGTCATAAATAGGAAAAAAAAACCCACTGGCTGTTCGGCTGGCTGAAGAACTTCCTTTGGGACTTTCCACATACAATAAATTCACTCATCACTGCTCTCTTCCCCATGATACCTCGTGTCATCACAACCTACTGTGCACCCACGAAGCATCAGGTGTGCCCTGGTAGCTGCCAGGAGGTTTTCCCCCCATTACCACTGAGATGCAGTGTGAGATCTGCTGGAGAGAACCTATGAGTACTTGTGTTTTCTCCCTTATGACTGCACAAAACAGCATGCAGGTTTCCAGAGGATATCCCGATGCGTACTTGGTTACTACTGTTTGCTTTCCTGCAGACCACATTGCCCCAGCCCCCTCACTCACTTCCTACTGTACCTCAGCAACATGCCACAAGTGGTTCAGGAAAGGTGGGGGAGATGTCTAGGAAGCTGATAACATGTTCAGACTATTTGTCAGTCTCTGGAGAGTTCCCACTACTGCCTCTGTTTGGGAATTTCTCCCATCCTTAGTTTACAAATGATTTAACAAGAAGCATGTGAATACAATGGTGTGTGTTTCACTTTGCGGTGGTGAAAAAAAAAGCTGTGACTCAGTGGGTAAACATGTTGTGGAATTTGCTACAAAAATTGTATTTGCCTTAGCTGAATACCACAGTGAATGTTCATGACACTAAAAAAATATAAGATGGTTATTGTTCCAAGGAAAACTGTCCCAAGGGCAGATAAAGTAAAAATGCCAATCTTCCAGGAAAAAACAGCTTCCCTTATTCATGGGCATAATCCAGGAATAGCTGTCCTTCAACTCCTTCTATCACCCTTTTCTTTTGAATTTTGCTAATAAGTGGCCTCCAAAAGAGGAGAAAACAGAAAAGAGAAACAAATAAATTTTAAGATGTAAACAAAGAGA
Source organism: Erpornis zantholeuca (assembly GCA_013400515.1). Classification (NCBI taxonomy): domain Eukaryota; kingdom Metazoa; phylum Chordata; class Aves; order Passeriformes; family Timaliidae; genus Erpornis; species Erpornis zantholeuca. Next base: position 115,326 of record VZTN01033043.1, on the reverse strand, counting down.
TTTAATTTCCCCATACTTTAGATTTCTTTTGTAGATTTAACTTTTTCAAAAGCATCTCTGCCTTTAATTTTTGTGGTCCAGAGGCTTCCTAGGGTCTAGCCTTTTTAAAAACTCCTCTCCCATTCTCATCACATTGAAAATCATGGTCTTAGCAGGAAACTGGGACCTGAGTTTGCAGGAGGCAACTTGTGTGGCTGCACTGCTCTCTTCATCTGTCATTCAAGTTTCCCAGGCAATCATTGCCCTTGAATGCTCCCATTAGAGGAAGCTTTTCCAAAGTTGGTACCTGATGCCTGAAACAGATTCCAGCCCCAACTCTGCCCAGCAGCAGCACTGTGATATGGCCAGGACAGTGAGCACAATCCACTGCCCACTGTTCCAGCTAGTGTATGGAAAGCTTCCCTATCACACAAGGTACCTGGTTCATGAGCCCACTGAGTTTTCTTCAGTCCCCCCAATACCTTGCACCACTGAAAGTAGAAGACTGAGGAAAGAAAAAAACATGTAGAGCAAGGAAGCGAGAGAAAAGAAGACAGAAGGGAACAGTGTAAAGACAACAGAGGTGCTTGAAATATTAATAATTAGCTGGGTTTCATAAAATTTTCACACAGATTTGTTAAATCACTAAAGCTAAGGGTTAGCCATTATAATTATCTTCTGCTAGCCCATGGGACTAACTCACTTCAGAGTTATGTGCTCCCAACAAACCCTACATCCACCTTAAATACCATCTGCAAGGACATAATAAAAATTCACAATGCAAAAAATTGTAAACAAGGGTTAGTAGCACAGTGGTACAGTAGATTGTCAATAAAAACAATAAAAGTGTGGATACAGATTCGTCTACCTTGTGTGTAACATTATTGCCAGTTACAAGGGAGGGACTCTGTAAACTCATAATTCTGAAGCTTTGTTAATAAGCACAGAGCAACAGGTGAGTGACCCATTTACTTTCTCCAGTTCTGTGTTGGCTATTGGGATCAGCATGTGGTCCTTCAGTTTTTCAAATACCTGTTTAGGAAAGAAAATGTAAGGGAAAATCATTACACTTTACACCTCTGTTTTCCCTTTTCTCTAAGTATTTACAGAATGAACAGACATGGATTTGTCAGCAGGTGCCAAGCCATCCCATCACTGTTAATCAACATGAACATTTGCAGTGCACATGACCTTCTGGCTAAGGGATTCACACATATCATAGTGCAGCAAGGGAGCTGCTGCTACATCCAGTTAGGTGGAAAGAGCAACAAAAGCACGAGAGACCAAGTCTCACCAGAAGTGGAACTGACAACAGAGCCCAGGCCTCCCAGCTGTTGCCATCTGCTATTTCCATGAAGGGACATCACAGCCCATTTTGAAAAGCACCCCATTTCAATCCCCAGTCACCTCCTGGAGAGATGGGGATGCCGGAGGACTCGTTGGTATCCCCGGTGTGGCTCTCACCTTCGCACTCTCCGGGTACTCCTCGGGGGCTCGGTGCAGCAGGACGTGCCCTTTGCTGGGAATGTTTAAGTAGATGCAGTTTGCTGCGGCATCGTCAGGCACTGTCAGCTTGTCGTAGCGGTGGTCACTCATCTGCTGCATGGTCTGCCAGGAGACATGAAGTGCAGCTACTTAGATCAAACACAAATGGGAGGACAGAATCTTCAAAAATAGATAACTGTGACTTCCAAGGCAGTCAAGGGCCATTTTGCTATGCAGCGAGTAAGGATATCTCCTTTTATCTCTGCCCTTTAAGGAAGAATCTACTAAAACTAACTGAAAGGAGCAGTAGAAAACCTTTGTGCAATGGTTCCTGCAAGCAGCAGAATTAAGAGCACTTGGTAAGGATCCTCTGTGGGGTCTTTTCCTCAAGGATTGCACACCGAGTATGCAAAACTGCTCCTGACACTGATTGAGACTATAGGTGCTCAGCACCTTCAAAAAAAGCAACCATTGTTCAATATTTATATAATGAGCATGAACTAAACTAAACAGGACAGGAATGGTTCCCAGCTTGGATATCAGCCCAATCTTAATTCTTTCCAAGGAGCTCCGTTCTGCTTTGCAAGCAGTTACTCTTTCACTAAGCACCTGTGCTGGGGAGCGAGCAGGCACGTCTGTGCTAATCCTTGTTCCCAAGGGGACAACACAATAACCCCCTTGCAACACAGGAGCTGCTGGGTTTCAGAGGTTTGGGGTATAAATATAAGGCTCATACATAAATGTAGACCCTGGCTGGCTGGAATTTCAGAGACAGAGACTCTCAGGACACGACAAGCATGCAATCCCATGTTTTGGATCAGATCCTTTTTAGCAAGAATGGGAAAAGCCTGAAGACGAGATGCCTGACTCCCCACTGTAGCATTCCAGCTTTGCATCAGCTTTGGCCTCACAGAGACGAAGAGTAACACAGAACTGAACAAGGATCAAAGTCCAAAACTTTGGTCCTCCTGAAAGCCAAAGTAAATGCAAGCGTTCCTGTTTCTCCCCGAGCCCACCTATAGTTCCCACATACGTTGTAAAGAAGCAAACAGAAAGAAAAGCCTTTTGTTTTCAGCTTAAAATATTCACACTAACATTATCTTTAGATAAACCTAGTCTTTTGCTAACTAGATTTTTCAACTAGATTCCCTCAGGGAGAACCCAGAGATTTACATCACATAGCAGAAAGCAGATTTCAATTTTAGGCACAGCAACTTTGTCATTAAGTTGCTTGCAAGATCATCTGTACTACTTCTCATTCATTAAAAAAATACTACAGTAGCTGATTTTTAACAGGGAATATACTGGGAAGCAACAAAGAACTTGTGGTTGCCCATACCTACAGTAAGTAATTCCTTTATAGGTTTGGGTACATTTTTCATGTTCTAGCCTGAGTCATCCACATCCCGCGGAGAACATGAAACTCACAACAAAGAATGCCATGCATTCTTGAGGAAGTGTTATCAGATTGTCATTTCTTGTTCCTTCTCATGTTATGAAACTCTCCCAAATTCCCAAGGACACATCTAGCTCCATAAAAGGTTAATGTTTTTCTGGGAAAAAATCCTTGCACCTTTACTTCATCAGATGCAATTTTGTGTTTTCGTGTGGGTAGCACGGTTGATTTTCTTTTTTATAATTTTGTTTCTGTTATGTTGCCAGGATGTATTTTATTCTACTTTCCTTGATATTGCAGACATCCAGCAGCTGGAGACAAGCCTGCACCTAGTGTGGCTCTTCTACCTGATAAGCAGAGTCAGCAGATACATCCCCTACCTGCAGCTTCCCTGTTCCTTCCTACGTAATGTTTTTAAGTCTTGACTAAGCAAGCATTTATTAAATCTGAACATGCATCAGTAGAAGAAAAGCCACTATGTCTGGATTTCACTAAGCTCCCAAACAGTTGTTCTTTCTCCACTCCTTGTTGGAAACATAATTCTGATATTGTAGGTTTTCTGTACGAACAGCTCATTCATCAGAAATATATTGTGAATCACTGTGAAACACTTCCATATGGAATTATGAGAGAATTCTTAAGCAGAAGGGTAAAGACAAGTCTTCCATTCATTTGCTTCTGCAAAATGCTGAAGTGAGAACTGCAGCAGCAAGCAGAAATAAAGGACAAGTGGCAAGGCTCTAGTGCCTCAAGGACTAGCTTTGGGGAGCCTGGGAGATGATGCCAAGGGCACATCAAGAGGATTGCTTTCAATATTAAAAAGCACACAAACAGTGGCTGAATTAGTTCAGAAACAACTGAAAGAACCTGAGAGAGAAAGTGAGAAAAAGCAGCAGAGGAGTTTGAGGACACGGCTGTGACAGTGGGACAGAGATCTCAGCTAGCTGGAACAACACAACAGAAAAGCTTTTACTAGTAACTGAAGGTTTGGCAATACAAGATTGCTCTCTTCCTCGGTTCTTAAGATAAAAAGGAAACCATATTTGCAAGCTTTCATTGCTGTTATAACCATGCCTGACTGTGGCAGTAAAATTTTAAAAACCACTTACTTGAGAGAGTGCCCAGGCAATAATACCCCAAACCTGCCCCAGAGGGAAGCTCTGGATGCAGCAAAAATGCACCAATACCACACAACCAAGGTACTTTACAGACCCATGTGGTTTGCTGTATTTCTGTTATGTGAAGTCATTAAGTACATGTGCGTGGCCAGATTGACTCCAGGGCAGAGAAAAGGAGATAAAAGCAAGGTCCTTTGATTGTATTTTCTATCAGGTACATCCCAAAATATGATGTATTTATAGAGGGCTGGCTTTCTGTCCACAGATGTAGTACAAACAGCTACGTTAAGAGCCAGGCATTTCCCGCGTGCCTAGTTTTTCTGGGAATTCTCTTCAGCCTAAAGAGGGTAATTTTCACTGCACATTCTCTCAGCCCATAGTCATGCTTTCCTTATGCTGAAGTCATTCACATAGCCTAAAATGCCTTTTCTATAGTTTTTTTTACAGTGTGTCCTCAGACAACTGAGGTAATGGATAAGCTAAATAATCCTAACTGTGAAGCAGCATTATGCATGAAGGAAAAATGTGTATGCTTTTTGGGCCTATTATTACTGACAGAGCTAAGATGACTGCATGAACTTTTAAAAGAGGCCAAACGTAGCTACAAATTTTCCCCCCTCCATGAGGAAGGCCCCAGTCTGAGCCCTGCTGCCTACTCACTCTGGGACCTACTCGCATTCAGATTGCTGCAGGACAGAGAGCGACCAAACCCACCTGCAATGCGCATTTCCATCTCCAACTCCCCACCAGCAAAACCAAACATACACTGAATGTTCCTCTTGCTCACAGGGCATCGAACACCACAATTAAAAATGCCTGTGTGATGCTGACAGAGAAGCAGAAGCCAAGATTTCCAGGGCTTGATGTTTGTATTGATTACCCCTTCTCTCCTGACCCCCAACATTTAAAAGAAAAATCAAATCTAGGCTCAAGTCGAATGCATGTAACCCTACACCCCCGGGATCATTCCCTCACCAGCTTTCAGCTATCCTTTCTTAAATCCTTCAAGTCAAAGTATTCTTAAAAGAAAACTAACCACATCAAACTATTTAAGATGTTTTTCTAACCCATCTCTTTTCTTTCTTTCCAAGCACATTAAACTTTGGCCTGTTTTACACTGATACTTAAGCAACCTTTGGCCTGGGATCCAAGATAACGAAATGTGTGAGAAAAGGTTAAACTACATCAAGGTTTCGCCTACAATGACAAAAATAAAGTATTTTTGGGGTGCAGGGCAACTAAAACTGATGAGAAGAATAACAGCCATAGGCAGTCACATGCCCTAGGCTGGATGGGAGTTTGGAAGGACAGCATGTTTCTTTTGGAGGAAAGACCGCTTGTCAGGGAACAACGTTGGGCCTGTGCCCTTACACAACAAAGGCAGGAGATGAGGACAGGCACCTGGCTAGTCCATTGCCATCTGGAGGGACGGCTGAGAAACGTAAATTAGTGCTTGTTACCTGGAAAGTACTGCAAATCTGCTTTTTTAAAATTCTTGCAGCACCTGGAAGAGCTGCATGGTGGGGTGTCTCCAGCCTCAGGTGAGAGGTAATGATAGCCACTTCTGCATCCCAAGATAGGGACTGGAGGTGACCAAGATTTGGTGCATGGTTTCCAGAAACCTCAACTCATCAGCTGTCATACACAGTGATACCAGCTCAGCACTGTCTTAGGCCCAAGGAGCTGCCCAGTTTGCTTCTGAACATGTAGCAAGGTAGCTACAGAATTCAGACAGGTACTGTGCGAGGAAACATTTCCCTTCCTTCCTGTTTTTGAACTTGCCCCTTTAGAGTTTACCTTTACATACTTTTAGAGCTCCCCTGGTTCTTGCACTGGAAGAGACAGTGAACAATTGACCTCCAGTTGCCTTTTCCACATCATTCTTGACTTTTTAGGCATCTATAATCCCATCTTAGTTATCTTTTCTCCAAGTTATAGTCATAGCTTACTTAGTTTGTCTGCTCAGGCAAGCTGTCCAGGCACCTGTCAGTCCTTACTGAACTTTTCTGAATCTTTCCAGTTACACTTTACCTTTTTTAAAATGAAGGGCCTGTGCATGCAAAGTGCACACAACAGACAGATGCACCACAGCTTTATCAGTGGCATGACAACTTCCTCCATTTGGTTTTCAGCTGAGCTAGAAATTTCAACAAGCCCAGGATCTCATTTCTGCATTAATGATCAGTCAGAGCATATTATTTCATATGTGATGTTCAGAATAACATCAGAATAACATTCAGAATTGTCATTCCCTCCATCCCTGCTGTACATCACTTTACACTTAAACTGAAATTCATTCACTGTTTTATTGCCCTGTCTGTCCTCCAAGTTCCTTGCTCATTTCTTCATATTTAGAGAAATAATTGGCACTGGAGAGAGAAAGCAGCAGCCTTTGGGTTGAACACAAGAAAGTGCAGGACAGAGTGGGGCCAGTGAGCTGTGCCACAGTGCCATGTGCCTCAAGCAGGGACTCAGCAGCTTCTCAGACCATGAAACACTTGGCTAGGCTGAGCAGAGGGGACAAAAGAGCAGAGTTGGAAAAGTCAGCGACCTTGCTGGAATATCAAGATCTATCAGGAGTGTCCCCCTTACCATGCAGACAGGCAGGAGAGACAACAGAGTAGCAGACTCAGTAGGAAGGGGACATCACAGCCACTTTGAGCAGTATAAATCAAAGAAGAATGATCTGAGCCTTATTGTCACGTACCTAAAAGTCTGATAGAGATACAGGATAGGACAGCATAGACCTAAAGATGCAAACTACATTCAAGATCTCTGTGAAGCCCATAGTGCCCTGGTCTGCCATGGTCAGTACGCCAAATTTCTTAGTCCATACACAGCCAGAGTGTTGCTTTAATTTCCACCTACCACCCACAGTCTCAGCAGCTGGGCTTTGCCTTCCTGTTGCACCCTCTCAGTCATCTTTTCCAGAAAGAAGAGTTCTTTTAAGCAACCTCTCCCACCCTGCTCCTCGGCTTTTCCTGGCGCAGGACGCCTTCTGCATCACCACAGATGTGATGGGAACCGAGTGTTGTTCATGGGCACACCTGCACTGCTCTGCCCCTCTGAGCCACCAGCCCTCATGGCCACACTGTCACCTGCTTGTCAGCTCTGCCAAGGGAAAGCATGACCTGAGAAGGAGAAAAGGAAGCGGATTACGTGGGCTGTTGTGTTCAGTCAAGAAGGCGAGAGCACGAACATCCTGTCTTTTGGAACAGGAACTCAGGGAGAGAATAGTCAAAGGGAAAAAAAAGAAGCAAAGGAATAGAAACATGAGTCCTCATTTACGCAAGACAAATGAGATCTTCTCAGTCAGCCTCTGACCCAGCTCCTGTGGCTGGCAGCCTTACTGATGAGGAAAATATGTATTGAAAGGGACACGTTCCTCACCCTTTAAAAACAAACAAACAAACAAAACTGATTAATACAATAACCTCTAGTCTATAGATATATATGCTTTTGAGTCTTTATTTTCCAAAAGACTAGTTTCTTCTGCACATATGCAAACCGAACAGCACTAACACTCAGATAAGCGCAGTGTCTATTACGACATCTAAAATTAATTAAAAGTAAAACACAACTAGTTGACTTTTTTTTTAAAGTAAGAGGCAATTTGTCACTCAGTGAAGACCTACGTCCTCTGAGATTATGTGTATCCCTAATTTTATAAATTGATTAATTTATTGATTGATTATAAATTTATTAATTTTCCTATCTACAAGGCTGAAAAAAGCAAAGACTCATTTTTTAATGTTTAGCTTTAAGGGGAAAGTTCTCAGTAGTTCTTTGTATTTCACTAACCTTTCTTTGTTCCTGCATTACAAAAAAGTCAGCATTCATCTGCACTTTCTGTTAATTCCCTACCTGATGTCATCTTCTTTGGGTTATTAATATTAGTAATGATTTCCACAGCAACCCATTGTGATAGCATAAATAGAGGATTATGACTTCATGTGGGGAATAAGCAGAGGTATGAATGATGAATTCTTAAGGAAGAAGAGATAATGTTTTCATGCAAACTTGTGCATTACTAGAAATGACAGTTACTACACAGACAATAGGAAGAACAGATTTAGCTGAGCCTTTTCCTGCTGCATGGCAGTACAGGCTGTTTTCTAAGAACACCAGAGAGATGAAGTTTTCCCTTAGGTGTCTGTTCTGGAGGCACTTCTGTGGCAGAGCTGGGAACCCTTCTGCTTTATCCAGCCACTATAACCCTCCTCTCATGCAGGGAAACAGTACTCAGCTCTTCAAAGCTGGCACATTGCAGAGACTTCAGTTACACAAGATGGAGTAAGAACAAAAGGCATTTAATCAAAGGAATGGGGGCAACTGCCAATGCGAGAACAACTCCTTGTGCTCAAGTCTTGAAAAGCTCTGCTCTGATCATAGCTTGGATACAGACCAAGGGCCTAGCTACCCAAAAGAGACTCCTTTCTATTTTATTCTTACGATGTGGTTTTGATAAGCCTCCCTTGACCACTGTCAAAACAGCTGCATTAGCAATAGCATCCTCCAGGGAATAATTTAAGGGATGAATGAGCAGCTCTACTCCCAACAGAAGACACTGAATGAGAGAGTCAAGAACCAGGCAGGACAATTGTGTCCAAGCTTTTATGGAAAGTAGGAGCAAAAAAGAAAGGTATTTGCTAAAGTCATGTCATTGCACTACCGTAGCTATTTCAACATACTCCTGACTGTGGACACTGACAAGTTTGATCAGAGATAAATTTTCCAGCTCCTGGCCCCGTTTGTGAGAAGAAGTTGCTTTCTCACAAACGGAGCTGAGAACTAGGAGAGTTTATGTAAACCACCTCATGTGTTTTTGTAAACTATATTTTGCAGGTGGTGTTTTTGCATCTTGTTATTCCAACTTGTTATTTTTAGGCGTTGTTGTTACTAACCGATGATGCTAAAGAGGTGTTCACCCAAGAACCAATAACTGCGCCCTGCTCTAGCAACCCTGGATATATAAAGGGCAAAATTTCCTTAATAAATGGCTTTTTCATCTGAAGTTTATGCAGCCATTTTTCGCAATCCCCAAACTCAACAGCAATACCTAACCATAAAGAAATCCCATTGAATAATGAGGCTACACTCTAGGATACCAAGGACCAGCATCAAAGTGCAGATGTCACCACTGCTCTGGGTCCTGCTGGGCCAAGTCTGTGAGGGGACACGAGGGGTTACACAATAGCTGCATCACCTGCTCTGCTTTGCACCCTGACTGGCTCAGTCCTGACATCTGCCACGGCCACACTGCCTCTGTAATTAGCATCCACTCCTCTCAAATGACCAACCAGAATCCCAGATGTTTCACATGCCACTCCATTATTCCAGATCTCAGAGGCAATATGCCAGACTCAGCTGACTGCAGGACTGAGCTCAGGCCATATGGTGGGATGAGTGCTCTCCCTCCCAAGATCCATCAGCAATCCCCAGGCATCCTGCATTACCCCGGATCAGTAGGATCACACCAAGGCTTTCTCTACCAGTCCTGTGGGTAGACCCTAGGCCTGGTCCTTTGTTCAATGCCTGGTATCAGAGCCTATCCAAAGGACAGATTCATTTCTCAACAGGCAAGAGAACAACTTTATTAGTAGGAACTTGCTACAAATACAATCCATACTGCTTGCAAGGGAATAGTTAAGCTTGTCAAAGCTAGGAACAACATGTGCAACCCTCAGATGCAAACCCTCAGACCCTCAAACCCTTTGGGATTACTACAGAGTTATCCAAAGGGTGACAGAGATGGTTTGATCAAGGACTGTGTCCACAACTATCTGCTGCTATCCAAGTCTTCCCTCATCACAAAGTGGAGGGAAATTGTGCTCTCTATCGACCAATACAAACAGCCACAAATGTGGCTTTTCTGGATTTAGTATAGAGCAAGAGAATACAGAAAGGAGTGTGCAACAGATGCTGTGTCACAGTTCCCTTCATCACCTTGCTTAGCTTTTGCCTTTGCTGTTGGAACCTGAACTGGATTATGTCCCAGGCCAGTTCCTGTTCTTCTGCTGTCCCAACAAGACCCCAGGGCTGTGTCCCTTTTTGGGAAAAAAGTGGTGCAGAGTGTTCATCTACAGCACTACCTCATCACCTCCCTTCACTGGGACTGGCACTATCACATCCACACTCACGATAAAGATCAGCAACTCTGACAGTGCAGGATCAGAGCCCAAAGGTGACATGTTTATAGGAAATCCTGGCCTCACCAAGGGAACCAAAAAATAATCCCAGGCTTCATCATCTCAACAGCCATGGCCAATGTTCAAACGTGGAATTACATGTACGGAATTATAAATAGGTTTAACTACAAGAAGGAATTAAAATGCATGCTGAAAACAGCAGAGGGAAGTTAAAGTTTCAGATGTGATAGTCACCAGAGGCCCCAGTACTTTCTGCACTTAATCTGTCTCTTTTTTCACCAAGTTTCCTCAAGTGCCACTTTTCAGCTGCAGTCCAAATAAATACACTACACTTGCCAGAACCTGAAGAGGATTTAATGGTTAAAAATTCATTTCTGATTTATTATCTGCTTCTAGCATGTGGTCTATTATCCTAAACTCTGTGGATTCATTTCCCAGCTCACTTGCAGTGCTCTACATTACACATACTGCACTGAACTCATAATCAATTGCACTTGGCCATATGTGAGCACCAGATACAATTTCTTTTTCTATTTTTAAAGTATTGTAAGGATACAAAAATTGCACCAGTAAGAACAATCAAGAAAAAATTCTATTTCAAGCAAGACTGTTAGTAAGAAGATAAATTCTATTTTAAATGTAAAATGTTAGCATAGCATGATGTAGCATTTCACTTGTAGCAGTTCCTTAACGTGACATGTGAAAACAACTCAATTACCAGAGATGGTTAAAGACAAGTCAATCATCTTGCTTGTATGATTGCATTTCCAGTCATGAAAAATGGCAACGTGAAGGAGGGGTTTAAAATAACAAGCTATTCCAATAAAGGAGTGGCATGTTGGGCTGTGCCAGGCAACAGACTTGGCAGAAGCTCAGGGGACTGTACTGCCACAGACTCTGCTGGGTAACAGAACAGCTGACAGCACTGCTACAGCTCAGCTGATCTGCTGAAATCCAGGGAGCAGCTTTTAATTCCAAGTGTTGTTGCCTCAAAGATCCTTTAGCACTTGCATTTCCACAAGACTGCAAGAAGCTGATTGCCAATTGAATTTTTCTTGCTTTGGAGGCAAGTAAACAAATATAAATATATTGTCTAAAAGCAAGAATTCGAATGTTAGGGGAAGCTGGTGATCAGCAGCACTGCAAATGCCATCATTTCCAAGATAGAAAATTTGCCCATTTGTTTGCCAATAATTTATCTGAAGAGATTAGAAAGAGCCAGATCCAACTCACTGGAACACATTCCAGGTAGCTCCAGATGTTGCTGTGACATGGTGTTAACCTGTCAGCTCTCTAGGATCATGAGAAGAGCACGTGCTATGGGACAAAACCCTGCTCCACTCCAGACTCCCTGACCTCAGGCGGCAGGGTGTGAGCAAACATTATCCTCAAACACACACAAATGTGCTGCTAAATGTCCAGAGAAACACACTGAAAACTGACAGAGTTGATTTATTTTTAAAAATTTATCCACCAACAATCAGAGACTGCTAGATTATCTTGTTAGTTACCATGTATCTGCTTATTACTGTACCTTGATTAATACTGGTGTTCACTTGATGGTTAGTTACCAACAATATTTGATCAACTTAGACAAAATTTTTGGTTACAATAGTCTAATTGATGCACTGCAACATGATTAGCCTAGCTGTGCAGAAGGGTTTAATCACACTGATGAGTTCTCAGATCAGCCCTGGCTCAAGTTCAAATTGCAGCTCTGAGGAAGCAGTATTATAGTCAAATTTTGCTTGTGTTTATAAACACTCTCTACAAGTGTAGGGCCTCTCCCTCCTTCTTCACGACAGAACATTTACTTCCCCTCTGTCAATTCTAAAAGACAAATTTCATGGCAACATCTGAAATAAATATCTCCACTGGTCTGATTATATCTCCTTCCTCCCTTCTAACACCAAATTATCATATTTTTATTCTACAAAGATGTGAATAACAACCTGTATAATCAATTTATTTCCTTAAGATAACAGAAGTTAAATTAGCAATACCATTGTCTTTCCTGATATAGACATTCTTTATGGTTTGCACACACAGGAGACCCTAACATGTACTTCTTGCTTCCTCTTTCACTGATCTATACGTATTTTAAAATTCCAGCATCCTTAAGCAGATATTTCACAAAGACCAGGAACAGATCTGCTGTTTAGATTATTTTCTTATGTGCTTTACCTTGAGGGCTTTCTGTGCAGCTTCACTTGATCCGATAGCAATCAAGTTTGGTCCAGCCATGCTGCAAAAGCTCTTCAGATGCAAAGAATCATGAACAGGGACTGTGGAGACAGCATAATCCTGTATGGGAGTAAAGAATGGTGCTATAAATATTTTTAAAGTGTCCTAGTTCCATAATTACATGGAGACATTCCATAATTAATTTTACTCTCTGCAAATTATCAGCCCCAGGGCACAGTGTCAACTGTTTGAGTATGACACTCTCCTCTGGACCAACTTGTCCTGTCTGGAGACTGGCATAAAATCCAGAATATGTTTCAAATACTACTATTGTTACAACTATAAAGAAATACATTAAAATGCTTAATTAAACAGTACGTACCCAAAACCTCTCCAGGGACCGGCAGTAAGAACACAGGGCTGATACACGAGAACATGAAGAACGTGAGTGTTTATGTGGTCTCAAAAAATAACAGCCTCCCACTATCCAACCGATTTTTATGCAGCAATCTCACATTTCAGATCCAACTTCAGTATCTATCACTTTACAGAATGCTCAAAACTTTTCAGCAACTTGTGCCTTTGGTTTTTTGGGGTTTTTTTTAATTAAGTCTTAAATAAAGTACATGAGTATGACAAACATCTTGGCCAGTATAATTGTTAAATTAGTTCGGTGAATGACAGCTCGTATTTCCTGTGGCATGAATGAATCTACAAACCTTAAATGTGTCAGCCAGAATTTCTGCACCACGTTGATTTGTCCGCTTGGAAAGACCTACAAAAAATTCTCTGCCTGGAATGAAAAAAGCAGACCGGCTTTAGAGACGTTCTGAAGTAATCTTTCATGGATTTTCATTTTCTGTATTTCTTTTCTCAAGCTGAATAGTTAAACTGAAAATTCAGCATAAAAGAATGCAACCTGCAGTTATGAGCTGATAATCTAAAGCAATTAATCTTTTTCCAGAAGACACATTTCACCAGAAGCACATAAATAGCTTCCTCTTCTAAATCTCTGCAGTGGTCATTGGGTCAGGAAAGACAACAGCTGGGCTGGATTAGTACACCACTGATTGACCATTTCCCTCTCCCTCTGAGATTTCCTCTGGTCTCAAGGCAGATCTGCAGGCACTGGCATCCTGCAGCATCAGAGAAAATCAGTGCTGGATCTACACTGCCTTGGAAAGGCCTCCCTTCCTGGTCTGCCTCTTTCCCTGTGGTGAGCTAAGGCAAGCAGCCAGTCTACTGTGATGCTGATCAAAACAAACAGGCGCACTCAGCACAGGCAGGGAGCGACCTTGTGTGCAGCCGATGTGAGAAAATGCCTAATGGGTTTAATGACATAAAAAACACAGGCAGTATCTTCATCTTTGAAGTTGATCATGCATGTAAGGTGTCTGGCTCATGGCATCTGACAGGCAACTCCACTACTTTCTTGACAAACTAAAAATGCATTTTTTTGCATTTAAGTCATTGAACTAGCGACAATTGTCTCCATCAAGCTTTTACAAGTCCTGAAAATGAGTCTGGTGAACATTAGCTGCTTATAATAAGAAATATGAAACAACCCCAGACAGCTGACTACTGAAAGCATTTTTCTTATTGGCACTTTACAAGCTAAAATAAAATCTGTATGCACAGTGCTGTTCTTTGTAGTGTGTGTACTGCTGCTCCATTTATTCAGGTATTAGGCAGCACACTGAGGGTTGCACTGAGAACTCATCTCTCAGCTACCTTTTTGACATTTAGTAAACAACCAATTCAACAAACCACAGCAATGACATTTTATTTTGCTGGTATCAGATAACGTGCAGTCTTCAAGGCAGTCAGAACATGTAAACAGCAAATTCACTACCATTATACCTGTAAATAAGACGTCTCCACCATCCAATGTTGCGTTTTCATCCACCATCTCAACTATATTAAGGTTGAGACTTTCTAGAACTCTCTTCATGGCTTCAACCTGTTTAAAAGAAAGTTATTGAGGACATATTGTAGTGTTGAAAAAATTTTTAAAAACCTGCCAGAAATACATACAATTAATAAGAACTGAAGCCTTTAAATGCACCTTTAGCAAGATGGATGGCAGGGTCCTTTGTGGCCTTGCCCACCACAGTTCCCCACCTCTCTTCAGAGGCCTCTGTGGTCTGGGGGGGAAGGGTTGGCAAGTGGCAGAGGTTAGACTCTTGTCTTTGCACAGGAGCCATGCAGCATTCAGGGGGGACAGACAAGGGGTTCAAAGCACATATTAAGTCCAGTCCCTCTGCACAGTAGTATCTTCTTCCAAATCCTGTCCCTGCCATTTGTGTCAGAAAAAGCACCAGCAGAGGAGTGAGGTTCATTCCCTCCACTCTGCTCAGACACAAGAGGTGGTTTTGCCAGCCATGGAGGTGGCAGCTCTACCATAAGCCCATCTTCAGTCAGCAGGAAAAAAAATCCCCATGCCAGTAAACGTTCAAATTCCTTACGGCTTTGCAATTTTGCACTAGCTCTCCTTGCATGTTCGAGCTACCTTGCTTCAGGTTTACAAGACATTTCATGCCTATACACTGGGGGGCTTCCTGCTTGCTGTGGAGAGCCACACACATGGCTGGAAGTCAGTGCCTGTTTCCTTCTCAAAGGGGCTTTTATAAGGACCAGGTTCAGCAGGCTCCTTCTTTCCCAGTAAGGGCTGCTGAGGATGCCTAAAGCAGAATCTGTTTCTATAGAAGCTCACATCACAAGCCATCCAGAACGGGGGCCAACACTCGCTGTGTTCAAACAACATCAGTTGTGCCTTGTAAGACAAAAGAAGCACCTACACACAACCAATCACACACCAAAAGTGTAAACCTATAAATTGCAGAATGTCAATAAAAATAAGAATTTATCCACAGAAACGTGTGAACTTGATCCCACACAAGCAGCATCTTCATGTTCAGTGCAACTTCCTCACCATGGTTAAGTAGAGTTGCCCAGGATCATTAATGAACACAGAAAACCCAGCTAACTCCTGTTAGATTTTTGCATGTTCCACAGGCCACTATTTGAAGTGCTAAACTAAGCACGTAAAATTTCTAGGAAAAACAGAGGAAGCTAGAACAGGTGACACCATTCTAAGCTTACAGCCCTATAGAACAACAGAGGCAATTCTAGCAGCCCTACTCCTGGGCTCTGCCAAACTACATCTGCCACAGGAGAGGAAGGACACTTGATAGTGATCAGTTGATGCCTTAGGTTTAAACTTTCATATATTTCAGATCCTGTACTGCTAGTGTAACTCTGAAGTTTTCTGTAGCTTGTTAAATGCTGTTTTCTGTGCCGTTCTCTGTGCTAAGATAGACATAACAAAACCTCTAACTTGCCCTTCAAGGACACCCAGAAACAAGAACTGTAAACCTTCATCTTGGGAAGAGGGGGGCAGGCTGGGGAAATCACATCATTGGCTGGGTTCTGGTTGGTGAATTTATGTTGTTATAAAAGTGTGAAGCACTCGTGACCTGTTGAGATCCATTTTGGGATTCACTGAGGCAGGACCTCTGGAGCCTGAAGTGTGCATCTGAAAGCCTTTCAAATAAATACCACCTTTATTCCTTTATTCCTGTCTAGTCTCTGTTCTAGGTAGCCATTTAAGGCATCACAGTCCTTCGTGCTCGCTGTAGCAGCCTCAGAGCAACTGCAGCACACAGTTTGGCTGACATGCCTTCCTAAAAGCAGTGCTGGCTTTAGGGAATAAGGAAGGGACAGACATGATCCACCTAAGCTGCCTTTTCCTTCTCATTTTCCATGACTCAGCAATGTGGCATTTGTGAGGGATCCCATTAATCCTAAAGCCCAGGCTCAAAAGGCAAGAGCAGGTCCCCATGGGCTGTCAGAACAGGTCATGTAGGTCCGCATGGAAAACACTGGGAGCAGCATCTTATCCAAGCCTGATCTTCTCTCTGGAGGTTTCTCTTCTTCTCTAGCATCTTCTCACTCTGCAGTCACTTCAGAGAGGAAACCCTGGACAAGCACACTATTAAAGTAGGTACCTTGGTTTAAACTTGTGAAGGACAAAGGCAAATCTTTGTGCCACCTGGAGAACTCTGATGGGTTATACTGCAACTCAGAGCTGTATCCAGGGGTTTCTGATACCAAGAGATTCATCCTCCCCACACAAAAGACCAGCTAAGGCTCTGGCATGCAGCCTGGAATGAGCCTGCAATTAACACTTCGTTCTTGCTCCTCTGTCTTTCACCGATGCTAAAATGACTTCAGGCAGAAACCTGGCACTCAAGAGTCTCCAGGCTTAGTAGAAAGGCTCCATCTTTCTTAGTCTTGTTGCTTTATCTCCACTGTTCTTTAAAATTATGTTTATAATGAGGATTGGACCCATGTGGTATTTTAAAAATAAATGGGGAACAGCTGAGGTAATATTGGAAAACTGCTGTTGTACAAACATGACAATATTTCATAACATCCGTACGCTGATAGCAGAAAGATTTCTTTTGTCTGTGAAGCCCAGTGGGTTTTACTGTGCAGGTGCTATGTGCATAAGAGTCAAGAGAGTCCAAAGAAGAAAACAATTGTTTAACATGGAGTAATGGAGATGCAGCATTATAAAAGCAGGGTTCCATTCCAAGAATACAGATTCCCTCTTTTGTGCTGACATGAGGCAGACAAGCAAACTCACAACTGAGACACCAGTCACAGGCAGTTAGAACAAATAAATAAAACCATCAGATGGGATTATTTAAGGCAGAAGGCCAAATGGCAAGAAAAAACAGGTTCACCCAGCCTGTTGCGTGGTCACCTATCTCCAGTTAATCTGTGACCTCCAGCAGCTTCCAAAGCCAAAACACCAAGAAGAGAAAGCCCTTTCAGGAGATGTGCTGCCGAGCAGGTGCTCCCAACAGAAATTGTCTGGGCTTGCAGAGGAAATGAAGCCAGTGGCCGTCCCTGCCGTGTGCCCGCTCCCCACATCACTGCTGCCCTCCTCCCTGACTATGTCTCCAGGAATAGAAGCATCAGCAGAGCTGTGGATGTTACTGTTGCAGAGGACCACCATACCCACGTTTGACGGGGAGACACAAAAGCTTCTCTGGACCACAGAACAACATCTGAGAGGGCAAAGAGGTGTAAAACCTGGGCAGCCTGCAGACACTACATGAGAAGGCCCTCACGTAGTGAAGGCTCAAGCCTCCCTGAAGACCTAAAGGAACCAGGAATGTGCAACAATTGTGATGAGATTTGGGACCAGGGATGGGCAGCCATTGCTGTGATGAGAGAAACACACACCAGCCACCAGTGTGGGTGTGAGCTCCCTTTAGCAAGTGGGAAACCTGCTTTCACCTGGGCATTGCAAACCATGCTGAGAAGAAACACCACTGCAGCAAGGAGCTCCCCAGGGAAGGGCAGGCTGGGAGACAGCAGCACTCCACATCCCTGGCCTAACTAATAACACTTGCACTAGAGTACCAATTAACTAAAGTGCCTAGCTAATGAGGCTAGTGGAATGTAAATGCTGACTTTGGATTTGTGATTTGAGTCATATGGATGTTTTAATCACCAGCTGCTGATTACCATTTAACTACCAGGCTACATCAGAGATGCCTTGAATTGTTTCTTTATTTAATTTACAGGAGTTGATGCAGCTGTAGCACAGACATTAAGGAAAGTTATCAGAACTGAAAGTTGTCCAAAGTCATAGAAAACTAGTTTAATTTGCTTCATGGTGTCCAAGGCTTTAAAGATATTTGTAAGATACTCACGTTGCTTTCCTCCGAAAATTGGGTTCATTTTAGGTTATAAAACCAAATTTCAATAAATAAAATGACTGCCATATAAATAGCTGGATAACTTTTCCATGATGGGTGTTAATGGATTCAAGCTATGGACCACTGTTTTGCAAGGACTTTACGCAACCAGTAGAAATTCTTATAGTTTTAATTGGGAAGTGCTGTTCACATGTCTACTGATGCATGCATGCTAGGAATATCTTTCAATATCCCTTGCTTGTGTAAAATAGAAGTCTCAAGTTACTCTTTTTTCTTCCCTACAAGCAACACCAAAACCTTCAATCAGTTGAAGCAGAAATGAAAAAAAACACAAGCTGAGATGAAGAAGACTGGAGGGAAAACTTGACATTATTAAAAAGGCAACTGAAAAAAAAAAAAAAAAGCAAAACCCAAAACCATAAAGAAACACACTTGTAAATAAAGGATTCCAGAAAAACAAACTAGGACTGAATAGCCCATATGCTGAATTTCCTGTAGAGGGGACAGCACAGACTCGCATGATCCCCACCAGACCATCTCAAAGCCATTCTGCTGCAGTCCTGAGCAGGATCTCCAACACATCATGTCCATGGAATGTGTTTGACTCACTACCCCCTTGGAAAAAGCATATGCAGCATTCAGAGTTGGGTTAGGATGGGGCAAAGTCCACACAAGCGGCTTGAGTCTGTATCTCATCACAAGAGGGAATCTAAAGCCTGGCTCCATCCTTAAACCCTCCCACAACATGAAGGATTGTGCTGCTTTCTAACAGAGCTTCTACAGAAACAAGATACAATCTCTAGCTAAGGATGGAGAGCTGCTTTATATCCTCAAGTAAGATGTTTAAACAAGGGATGTAGGAAAGGGCATTGATTTTACAGAACACCCTCTATTCTCCTCACATTTTACTCTCCCCAAATAACTAATAGTCATTTTCTGAAGTGTCTTAATGCATATTGGCAACATTTTCATTCATTATGAATGAAAGACTAATTCACAGAGCTAGCTTTGAAGTATAAACAAATAACCACCTCTTGCTTTTTTCCCAGAAAAGAACTGAAAAACAATGTATCGACAAAGTCCTCTGTGAAACCGCAGTTACCCAGGAGACACCGGTAAAATACATGAAATATTTGGACATGACCTGATTACAAGCATTGTCACTACGAAGAAGATTTACTGCTTGCTTTTTTAATAAGCAGCCAAGAGGAAAAGTCACCTTCCCTCACTTTATCTCCTTTATTTGAAAACTAAAATCCCAGGTAGTCAAAATTGTTGCACACAAAGAGAGCACTCATCTGTATCCTTTCAGATTTCTGTATCTTATTATCTCAGGTCAGTTTAAGGTTTGTAACACGATAGTGGGTTTTATTGTACATTGTATCCATTAGTACATGGGTTGAGTGTTAAAGCTTGTATGCTTTGTGCAGTGATATTTTTCTAATAAGCACATTCCTGGTGTGAGATGGGATGTGTCTAATCCATAGCAAAGCTGATTGAGAGACAATGGGCTCCAGCCAGCTCAGCTCTGTTTCAAGGAAGGAGGACAATAACTGCGTTTGACATTTATAAAAATCTAATTTCCTTGTGCTTTAAAAATGGAGCTCATTACCCTTTGGACTGGTGCCTTCCACCAATTACTGTAACTGATGTGCAGGGATTTTTTCCTTCTCTATATTAGTACTTGATGCACTCTAACCATAGGCTGCTTCCTGAATTATTTACTGGCCTCCTGTGCACTAACCATATTATGGGATTTATGTTATTGACAGCAAGAAAGAAATTATCTTTCCTAAAGACAGTGGAAACAGAAAACTGATTTTGCAAGCCACCGTCTCACACCTGCCAAGAGCAGGGCAGCTTTTCCCCTGGGGTGCCAGAGCTGGGTGGTGGAGCCATGGGCGAGGCGCCAGTCAGGCTCCCAAAATGTCCCACAGACAGGGCACAGCTGGGGCCTGGCAGAGGTTGCAGATGGTACCAAATCAGGCATCTTCTAATCACTTCAATGACCCATCTGCCTTTGTCTCCAAGCTCTTGGTGAAAGGGGGAAAATGCCTCCAGCCCTGTCTTAAATGAAAGGATGCAGAGAGTTTAGGAGGGCACAAGACCATCCACTGACCCCGAGATGAAATGAGGTTTCTAAGCCAGCAGAGCTCAACTCTACATGCTCACAGCTCAGCTCTCCAGAGACCAACCACAGCTCTAACAAAAAGGGCTCTCAGTCCAAGACACACTACTGCACTGTCTCCTGAAAGTTTACATCCACCACCTATTTCTCCAGCTTGTTAAATCACAAATACTGCATTTCAAACTTTACTTCATTGTGTTTTAAAGTCATTCATAGCTGTGCAAAGCAAATGTCAGACCTAACATATGCAAAAGTTAGACTATAATAATCTCAAAGGTGATTATTTCTGGAGCCATTAGCTCTGAGTTCACAAAGTGCCACTGTCAATATATAATACATTTTTCAGCAAGGTTCTGGGTAAAGGCTATAAATAGAGATGGACAAATCCGGGGCCAGGAAAGGGTAGACTTCCGTTTTGCAAAACCAGATACCAGTGTTGGTCACAATTCAGGTTCTTGCCTGCCTGAATCTGCTCTGTTTGGACATGAGGGAAGTCTGTCTCCTTCTGTAGATAAGCACTGCCCTTCTGGACTTGCACAGGCTTCAAAGAAAACAAAGCAGTGCTGTAATAGTTTTGAGGGTTTTTGAGAAGAAATATCCACTACTGGTTGTTTTCTTGCTTTAAGTAGGTCAGATACACACCCTTGTACATATTGATCTCAGAAATTTGTGGGATGTGGGTTGTGGGAGAGTTTCCAACTCATGCTCCCAGTGTTGATACCAGAAAGGGCCCTGGCTCTTGAGAGCTCATCAGGAAAACAGCAGAAGAACAAGACGCTCCATCACTGCCACTCAGTGAAGGTCATGCAGTAAGAGTGTGTCAAGTGCAAGATAAAAAAGGTTAGCTCTGTCCTACAAACAGCCCCCAGCACACCCTGGTAAGGACATTCTGTACCTGCCACTCCTATCTCTGCCAGCTGACAGACTTGCTTTGGCAATCAATTTCCCTTTTCACCCACAAAAAGCCTTTGTATCCATCCCACTGCCTCTTTTGAGAAGGGGAGGAAAGGTAAAGGCCAGCAGCAGCCTGGTCCCAAAGAGGATGGCCAGCTGCTCAGCAGCATGCTCCCAGATGACATGGGTGGATATGCTGCTCCCAAGACACCCACACAAATCACATCAGGACTGCTCAGTTCTGAGTAATCTGAGCATGACTTCACCAAACTAGGCTGAACATCACAACACCCAAAAAAAGCTTTTTGGAGTTTCAGCTGATCATACCCTGCCACTCTGCCAACATGCAGGTCCAAGGTCAGGCCCTTTCCCAGATGGTGGGGCAGTTGCAAGGTAGCATCAATCAGGCTCTAGTGGCTCAGTGGCTGTGCCAGAATACCAACCAGCACAGCTCATCCTCAAGGCTCAACTATTTTTCATTAAACAAGGCCACAGGAGGGACAAGAACGAACACCAAGGTACTCCCAAGCAGTATCCTGAAGGAGAAGGCAGTTAGTTTCTCCTGATACATAGATCCCACACTAATGCTTCTAGATTGCAGCTCCGAGATGGTTTCATGCTTAACCTAAGCTTGCACCAAGCAGCTGCAGATTGTAGTAGAGTTTTGGGGGTTTATGAACCACAGAGTTCAGAAAGGGCCACCGAGAAAATGACCCATTTTTTACTGCCTGCACACTGCTAATTGTGGACACAAACCCACTTACCACCCTACTACTGAAACAGTCTCAAGGGATGTGCTGATGCACCTGGTGCAGAGTGTCCATTGTTCCAGGAGAGTGACCTGAGACTGGGGTGAGCACAGTACCACCAGGGATTCATAGGGAAGGGAAAACATGGAAAAAGCTGGAACAGGGCAGCACAGAGAGGGACCGGCACATGTAGGAAAACCAGAATGAGGCAGGTGGCCTCTAGGGTTTCTTGTCCTAGAAAAGCTTCTTGACTAAGCGGGAGGGGGGAGCTCCAGTCTGACTGGTCTCAGGAATTCAAGCTGCAACCTCCTCTTCCAGGTACATACAGTTAAAAACACAATTAATCTGGTTGTCCTTTGAACATGTTGTGTTTTAATATCTATGCAGAACTGAAACACATAAGAACAACTGTACACAGCTCACTGGGAGTAAAACATGCCAAGGTTTCCCCTTCCTCTCTTCCACCATTTAGCCTTTAAAATGCAAGGACACTATTTCCCATAAAGCAGGAGCCAGCAACCAGCTCACTTGCTACAAAAAGCTGGGCTGAAATTTCAACCCACAGCAAGTGGAAATAATTTCAGTCAGGTTTAAAAAATTCACAGGAAAAAAAAAGGATACTTAAAAAGATAGAGATTTAAAGTCACTAGAAGAATAGACTCTCCAAGATCCACTAAGCATAAAATCAGGTTAGTGGAAAAGTTTAAGCAGCATGAATGCCTTGTTACAGAAAAATGGAGAAGATTTTGCCGGATAAAGATGATGACATGAAATTTAAGTCATACACAGGCACGCTGAGAAAATAATGTTCTAAATACTTTCTGCTTACAATTACAAAATGATCAATTGTTAAATGTTGGACAGAGAAATATATTCCATTCTGTCTGGACATGCACAGCAGGCCAAGAATGCACCTGGATAAGCCAAGCCTTCATTATCTCCCAGACACTCAATATCCCATAATACCCTCAGCGGCTGCCAGCTCCTTGTCCGTCGTTGACCAAACGCCATGTGCCCCATTTTACAGCTGAAAAGTATTTAAAATTCATGAAGCCTGTTGAAAGCTCAACTGTCACATTCTGCTCATTCCACAGGGTATGGGAAAACCGTGCAGAAGGGACATTTCAACCAGGGCTATTATGGCTCTTGAATAACCAATATTCCATTAAATTGCTAATAAACCCACTTGAAGATAAGTTGATCACAATCGAACCATACAGTAGCATTCCTTTCCTTTAACACCACGTTGTCAGGTTTCACTCTGTACTGTACTACTGTTTCTGTGCCATTTGTTCGTGCCTTGACACAGAGCATTCAAGACACTCACTTTGTCCCCAGTAATCTAAATGCCCTATTCTAAAGAGACTGAAAGATCTTTGGCAAGGATACTCTGCTTATTTTAAGGTAGGGAACTCTTTTCAAATGAAAAATGAAAAATAATTAAATACCCTCAACAGGGAAATGTGGGGCTCTGCAGTTTCTTGAACAAGGTGCCCACAATTTGAATACTGTGGTAAGTGGTATGAGCACCTCCCAGCTTCCCAAGTGCTCAGCCAAGCTTGGTCTGATATGAATTTTCATTTGAGTTTAGAGTTCAGCAACTTGTTTCATCCTCCCTTCACTAAATCTTAGTTTTATCAATCAAATATAAAAAACTTCTGGAAAAAAACTTCAAGAGTATTTGTTTTGCATTAAAATGGATTTTGTTAGTTTCCTCACAGTTAATTGTCAAGCTGCTGGCACGTCTGCCATTGTCTCCTGATCTGCTGTGTGCACATGTCGCTGTACCAAGAAGGTCCCAAGTTTTGTAATTTTTAACACTGAAAAGCGAATCAGTGTCCTTCTCAGAGAGTATTTAAAAGCTTTAATTAGATATTGACTAACCCAACACTGCTGAAAAGCAGCTCCCAACCAGCTCCATCCCAGGAGACCACCCAGCTCTGACTTTTCCCATCATCTCTCTGAGGTATGTGGGAGCCAACCTGTAGATTTCAGCCGCACAAATGGCCAAGAAGCATCATCATGAAGATTTGATCCCATTCAGTCTCTCTGGTGGGAAGCTCCAGACAAGACCCCATGGTTGCCACCACATCTCCACTGCCACAGACCAAGGATGGGCAGGGAGGAGAAGCAATTACTTCAGAGGGCATCTGCCAGTCCTGGCTCCCTCTGGAGCCAATTCAGTTCAAGGAGCAATGGCCATCGTCAGAGGAAACAAAGAATATTTTTCTTCACATTGAATTCACTCAATAAGCAGCCTTTCACGGAGGAGCATCCGGTTGCTCCCATGTTATTTTATAACAAGGGCCCCTCGGGCAGAGGTTATACTAACCCAGCATTTTTTCCCCTCTAATAATAGGTTTCTTTCACGCTTCCAGAGAAGTTGACTTGTCTGCCGTATTTCAGCTATGCTAACACATCCTGCAAGAGTGCCCTGAAGTGTCTAGACATATATAACAACAATAATGGCAGAAAATTAAAATTCTGACTATTTTCCATCTCCCAGCCAGTTCTAATAAGGTTTCCATGGGCAGGTAAGAAAAGTGTCATGCCAGGAGGATTATGGAAGTTTGCTCATATACATGAAATGGAGTTAAATCTTTGATGACACACCAATGATTTAAAACTGTCAATAATATATCTCAATATAAATACTCGAACTGGAAATCATCTAATAGTCAAATTGACCATCACAGTGCTAGGTGGGACATTTCAACCTGAAAATAATCTTTAGCAGCCAAATACTATACTGACAAGTTTTAATAAATTCTTAAAGAAAAATATGTAGTAAACATAAGCTATTGTCCATCTCTGGCTACTGTTCCTTGAACTCACAGTAACAATGGAAAAGAAAGAGCCAGTCTTCCAAGTCCTGTTTGGGCACCAGCTTCCCATTTGAGGCTTACAGTCTTAAGGAGGGAACAAGGATAAAGCAGCAAGCAGTAAAACATGAAGAGCACATGCAAGATACAGTAGTTGGTGCAGTCTCTTTTAAGAGATAGAAAGTTTTATCAATGCACTGCCCTGCTTTTCCTTGCTATCTCACCACGTGTTCAGCCCAGCCTGCAGCACTGGACTGAGAAAAGCCTCTATGCCCCAGAAGCTTCCTATGCACCCTGCAAATGCAGAGAAGGACAATGGCACCTCTTGGGCTGCTTTGCCAGGATGGCATCCCTCACTCTCCTGTGCCTCTCGGAAGGATTGCAGTACATGCTTTCTCCTCACCTTCTGCATTTTTAAGCTGTAAAACTACAGGCAATAATTAATTTTAAAACATTGACAACTGTACATAGACTACCTTCACGGCAATGTACATGTTAATTGCATTAACAACCTAAAAAACTCAGCTCCTAGTTTTAGCCAACCCGCTCAAACCCTGCCTCCCCTTCTTCCCCCACTGATGTCTCAAGGGACCTGCAACACTGTTGCTCAGGAAAATTACAAGACCAGAGAGTTACAGAACAGGGAGTTTATGGTGATTAAACCTCCTACGTGACAACATTCAGTCCTCCTGCCCAAAAGAGGACAACAACCTACCAGATACTGAACCATGGCCTCAGCCCTGAGGAGGGAGCACCGGAGCCTTCCCAAAGCCGCTCCAAAACCTTTCCACAAGTGCTGTGAAAGGCACATGTCTGCCCTTGATCGAGCACCACTTTGGATGTGATACACCAGCAGCAGTCCTGAAAAACTGTGCATTTCTTATTTATGACAAACATCTAAATCCTTGGAAAAGGGAAACGGCCACCTGCCCTTCACAGAGTGATGTTTCACCCAGCCAAAAAGGGGCACACATTCACACTCTGATCTGCACAGCCCTGATCTGTGCAACAAATATTAATGAAGTACAAGCCAAAGGAATTCCTTCAAAGCTGCAGTTAATTTAAATACTTTTAAGTCTACATGAGTTTCAAAGCACTGACATTTAAACAATTTACCCAAACAACTTCTGCAATATAGGCACATGGGTAGAGAATTTGAAATATCTTTTTAAACACGCAGGACACATCCTTTTAATACTCAATGATGGATGAGTACTGAGCAACTTTCAACCCAAAATACAAGGCCTTTTTGCTTTTTTAAAAAGAAATTGCTTAGGTGCTTATTCTAAGTTCAAGTGAGTGTCATTTCAACTCTCAGAAGACACTGTTGTTTTGATCACCTGCATTAATGATGCTTGCAATTCCACATAGATTTGTCAGGAGAGCATTTAGTTGCAGATGGGAATTAGGAGGGGCAAACCTAAACACAGGACCTGAGCTCTAGGCAGGCAGAAGAGGATGAATTTCCCCCCCACTCAAGATGTCCCTTTATATTTTATACAGATAAATACAATAAATGCAGAACATGAATGTCTGCATGCCTGTAAGGAAAGCACTTTAAGAGCACTAACAGGTGCAGTGTGGTTCATTGTTTTGCTCCTTTCCCTGCCAAACAAGCTGCTGCACACTTTTACATATCCTGAGACCACATTCTTTCAATAGAGCTAAATATTGCATTCAGCAACATGGTACAGTGAAATCGGGGGTGGAAACTGTTACATTTTAAAAAACTAAATTTCTGTTCCATGTTTGCTACTCAGTCTGCACTTTGCTACTGCAGAAACATATTCCACTGTTCATGCATAAAATACAAGTAGATTTAAACAAAGGAAAGCTTGTAATGCAAAGGGACAGAGAAAAAAGCTGAAAAAAAGCGAAAATAACAGGTAAGTAAAAATAAACTGTTCAAAGATTCTACTTCATTAAAGCTCTTGTAGTAGAAAGACACTAGATGTGAGACTCCTAACGCAATCATGCTCCTTTTAAAAGGTGTGCTTTTGCAAACTGAGCCCTCTCTCCTTCACTCACTCACGAATCCCACTCCTGGGGCACTGTGGACGCTGCTTCTTCAGTATCTGACTACTTCATTTTGCAAAGAGTTATTTTGGGAGGGAAGTATCTCTCTGCAGGCTTTTAAATGCATCTTAGAAA
Organism: Erpornis zantholeuca; assembly: GCA_013400515.1. Classification (NCBI taxonomy): domain Eukaryota; kingdom Metazoa; phylum Chordata; class Aves; order Passeriformes; family Timaliidae; genus Erpornis; species Erpornis zantholeuca. The sequence goes on along the minus strand of VZTN01033043.1, from coordinate 88,539 downwards.
CGAGGGTTTCACTTAGAGTATTCTTTAATAAGAGCTACCCTAAGGAGGAGGTAAATACAGTAAGAACTCTTCCCAGCTACACTGCACTGGGCTAATTGCTTTTGATGACCTACATTTCCTAATTATGTCTTCTCTGTCTGAGGTAGAACATGCCCATGTTTTGCTGCACCCAAGTCAGTGCCCTTTGCTGAACAGCAGCAATGATCCCAAGAGATTACACTCTGGAGCATCCAAGCTCTGCCTTCCTGCCTGCTGCCAGCTCTGCTTTGGGGGACATGGTGATACCGTGATCCTCCCCACAGGTCCCACGTCTGGAGCAATACCTGCCATCTGGGAGCTCAGCACAAACCCACGCTGCACAGAGCAGGCAGCAGTGCCGTGACTGACGGATGCAGGGGGATATCAGCCCATTTCCATTCTCATGGGAATAGGGAGCACATCTGCTGGAATAACAGCCAAGAGCTGATGATACATCAGACGCCAGTATTACTTTATAGCCAGTCTAATGGCTTTTCCTTTCTCCACGCAGTCCCACACAACTTCGCCACCATACAGAAATAAAGGGAAACACTGAAATTTATGTATTTGTAACCAAATGGAAACTATTACCTCACCAGATGGTATCAGCACCATCAGAGGTGTGGAAGAAACCCGATAGCTTGTAACTGTAGCATTCTCATGCAAGGATGAAGCCAGAGCCTGCAGGTACCTGCAGGACCTGCTGCAAACAGAAGGTGATCTTGGGGCTGGAACAACAGTCACTCATTAAAAAGTTAAATGAAAACCACTGATTGCACTCCTACCATGAGGAGCACTGGGCAGTTGTTTCTGGTTTGGGCTACTGAGGACTCCTTGATACACTGGGGAAGATATTACTGCTGTGTAAGGTGGCTGAGCCTCCCTGAGGACCACAGCCCCAGCCAGACAAGCCCCAGGCCACCACCAAAGAGACTCAGTTGTGTACATGCCCTGTCACCCAACCCAGGAGGAGGGAAACAATGCCTGCACCATGTTGCAAGCATGGGGGACATTAACATGAGCACCCAGTCTATGGACAGCTGCCTTTGACTGTGGCATTGAGCACTCAGTGAATCTCCTGCAAGCATCCTGGAGAAAAACAAATACTTCTTAAAAATAGCTTTAAAACTTGCTATTTATGCAGCCCCAAGTAAGGAAGACAACTCAGGAGTTCCTCATTCACTCCTCACACTCACTGGGTTATACTTCAGAGACCACAGAGGCATATGCTGTACAGCAATATTTTACAGCACCCTCGGTAAGTAGGGTCTTCTGCTGACCAGTGTGACTCCACACTGTGCACTCTTACAGATGTGGGGGTCAAGCAATGAGGTAGAAACTTGGGAAAATGACTGCTATATTCTCTGTAGATGTTACCACTGCTTAAAACTTGTCACTACCTATTGCTGAATGCTTTTCATGTCCTACAAATTGTAAGGGTTCAGGGCAAACATAGAAGTCCTGTTTTCCTACCTGTTTTGGCCAGCAAAGGAAAGTTCTAACTAGTTACGCAACAGTGAAGAGAAACTGAAGAAAAAAATACAGTCTGTGAGGTCAGAGCAAAAAGAACATGATGTTTTGCTTGGCCTGCTCCACATTCAGCTTCCACTTCAGCAGGTAACAGGTTGAAAAAAAGAGTAAAGGTAGGAAGCAAGCCTCCAACATACTGGAACACATCAAATCTTCTCAATACTCCATTGGCTTTCCTGGAAGGCCCCTCAGAAACCACTTGTTACAATCACCAGAAGGATGATGCTCCTGAAAAACCTCACCCATGGTTAGAGGATAATACATTATAAAAGCATGATAATTTGTTCAGAACACAGATGATACTTTGTGCCCTTTCAGTTGCAGACCAAGTGATGAAGTGAAAAATGCACCAAACAAGTGACAGATACAAGAGACAAAATGGATGTTCCTAGTAAGCAAAAGCAGTTACGTAACACACAAACTTAATAATTTTCAAAAGCCTTCTTTTCACAAAGCTGAAATAGTTGAGCTAAATCACTAAGCAGCTAATCTGCATGCTAAAAATATATGATGCCTAGGAGCAGTTTTAAGAAAATGTCATTAAATGTCCAGAAAAACTACTCTCACATGTGAAAAAGAATGCTACATTAGATGAAGGATCTAATATATCTAATTTACCTAAGAGATAAAGTCTAAGTTAATTAGTATAGAGATGAAATTAAATCAGATACAAACCCCAAAACAATTATAGAAAGTTTTAGTGCAATGTATCAGAAATTAGGAGAACTTATAAAAGCAAAAAGACCTAGCAAAAATCTCTGGATAGCACAATCACTATGCATGAAAACCCTTTTTTACCCCCCCTTCATTTCTCCATTTTAGGAACAACAGGAAAAGCAACGGTGGTGCTGATTCATGACCACCTGGAAAAGGTGAAACTTTCAATATTCACACCAAAAAGGGAAATATGTCTGCTCTGCATGGGTAAAAAGGCAGTTAAATATTCAGATAGTATTACAAAGAGTAATTTTCATCCCATCCATAATATGGGAAGACATTACACAGCAGTTATTAACCAGCACTTTTAAAACAGTAACTGAGGATGATTTCTACCTAAGGAAAAGTTCTGTAGTGTTCATCATCCTTACAGCCTAATGGGGATGCTAGAAAAATCTGCAAAATGACTGACAGGGTAATAAGTAATAAGGAACAGAGTAATAAGGAATAGAAGGAAGAAATAATTATTACCAATCATCATGTGTTTATAACAAGTCAATCTCATCTAATTTAAAACAGCTTTGGATGAAACGGTGGCCATAACTAGCAGTGATAGCACTGATGTACCAGGTTAAGCTGTATACAAGTGGACACTGCTGCTAGTATGCAAGCAGAATGTTTTCACACATCTCAACACCTTACGAGAATGAAAACCATTGCTGAATACATTTCAAACAGAAGCCCATCAGGTCAAGGTCACTAAAGTTTCATAGAAATAGGCTGAAGGCACACAATCATCATTGGCCAGCCAGCAAGGAAGTGTTAAACCGAGCAAACCAGGTCACAGGCAGGGACAGCACAAGAGGTACAAGTGACCAGCCCACTCTGCCATATGGCCACTGCGAAGGCTGCCTGGCTGGCATGAGGCCCTCAGGCCACAGTCAGGGGATGGGCCATCTGTTTAGTTCTGTAAGCCAAGCCACCAGAGAGGATCATTGTCCGCCTGTGGGTTCCAGCCACTACCCTACAACTAAAGAGACTTCTTCGGACAGACAAGCAGGACACCACTGTAGGGACAGATCCCCCATCCCGATGTGGGCCACTGCCACCAAGGCTCTCCAGTACCCCATCCACCCCCCACAGAACATCCAGCAGTCACAAGCAGCTTGGAGAGGAGCCACCAGAAAGAATGCATCATTTCCAGAACCCCTATCAAACAGCATTCACAGAGCTCAATCTGTTTCAAACACGATCAAAGAGAGGATTATAAAGGCCTTCAATCATGTCTACAAAGACCTACACAAGGAAGAGAAATTCAGTAACAAGCTCTGCCAAAATACAGCACCTAAAAGCACTGTATAAGCAAACAATTAGCCATGGCTGATGCAGGGATAGTGTCTTTATTCTTTAAAGGAAGATAATTTATCATTTAGATAACTAAGGAAGGATTGTGTTTAGCTGTTTCCCTTCTTTGGAGCGCAAGCAGGGGCCACCCATAGGCAGCAAGCAGCCCAAGTCCAATATGACAGCACAGATCTGGGAGGTGATAGGTGAAAAGCTGAACCTGAGAGCTCACTGCTAGTCTGGATATCAGAAAATACTGGCAGACCCCATAACTTCATGACCTTTTCTTCTTGTTCAGGGAAAGGGCAGAAGATACAGAGCCTGGTGAGAAACTAAGACACTTTTTGAACACAGCTAATGTCAGTGCAAATGATGTAATTTTAGGAACAGATAAGTCTAAAAATCTTGACTAATGAACTTTTTTCATTTACTTTTGGGTTTTTTTTTTAATTTCTGCCACATATCCTCTCACAGGCAGGAGTATGTTCACAGAAACAGATGACGTGCTCTGTTTACTGCTGACAAATGGATCTATTTTCTCCTTGCAGAGAGTAAGAGGTCTCCTGGAAAAGCTTGTGGCTATTTAGGACAGACAAGGTGGTTAAAGATACCTTATAGTACCACTTCCTCAGTACTTCTGCTGGTGTACTTAGCAAACAGGAGTATTAAAGTAGGCTCCTGAATGAGAGCACACGCATCTGCAATATGTATTGCAACACATCCAAGCGATGGGATAACTGGGGAGGAGCAGTGTGAGTGGTAGAGTTCACTTGGGAGGGGGCAGGGGGCAGCTTGGGAAACACTGACGTATTGTCTTTCCATTACTAAAAATTACACTTTGTGAAAAAGCATTAGATCATTTTAAGAGGTTTATATAAGGACATAGAAAAACAAGTTCTTTTGCAAATTCTAATTTTTTAATGTCTCCCTCCCCTTTCTATTTCCACTAAGCATCAGGTTGTGAAAATCCAACATGCATAAGTCTAGTCCCAGACAGAAGAGACCAACCTCAACACAAGTTAAATCTTCCAGCTGTTCCTAGCCCTTTCTCTTCTCTCCATCAGACAGGCTCATAGCAGTGCCTTAATTACTTGTTTAGGAAGGATGTGACATGTTCCAATTTAATACATTTAGCCCTTCTTAGAGCAAATGTAGAATTAAGCCTCAGTATGCACTTGACAGATCTCTTAGCAACTAGAGTGCAATCAGCCAACAATGGATGATTCACAGTTTTAGCAAGAGTGTGCAGAACTGCCTGCCAAAAGTCTGAATAAACTCACATTGCTAGACACTATGGTAAAATGTACCCTGATCTCTTTTAAACTATTATATCATAGAGGAAAGTTGAACTGCATGCATTCCAGCAGCTTGCCTGAGTCTGGAAATACAATTGAACTGCAACATCTCGATATTAAGATAATCGAGACTTTTCAGTGGTTATTTTCACTTAATTTGGATAATTGTACCTTTCAAGAACTCTTCAAATCCATCAGTTTATGTAAATAAGGTATGACTTCTGTTTCCGTTGCTCTGAAATAGGAAGAGTCTGGAGGATGCTAGCAGGGGTAGCCTGTCCAGAGTCACACTGATTAAAAAATGGCCTTAATCTCACGCCTACTGCTGCAGGGGCCACTGGCATGTAAAATATTTAGAGATCTCTGTGCAATCCGTGAGTCAGAGGGGAATAACAGGAAGGACCTCGACAGAGTGCAAATATCTATCCTGACTCATTGCCATCCTCTCTTTATCGCCCTCCAAAGCCCAGCTGAGGATCAGGCTGCCACAGCACAGACAAGACTGTTTGTACTTCTGCAGCCAAATTTCTGCCTTCTTTGACCAGTTTTCACTCCGAGCTTCAGATTTTTCTCTGCAAAGTTTCCTCTACACTCTCCATGTGGCTATCTTCCTACACAAAACTAGACTCAAGCAAATCCTTTACAAAATACTATTGAAAAAATAAACAAAACCGGAAAAGCTCTGCTAAGATTAGGCCCACAAAGAGAGAGCACAGAGTGACACAGGATAAGTCGCTGACTCTTCCCTCTCAGCTACAAGCATGAATCATGAGCAGAGCTTTTCCTGTGGCACACCAGAGTAAAATCCCTTGTGAGTAACAGTGCCTGGTCCCAGGAGATGGGGACAGCCCTCCCCTAGCATCCCAGTCTCATCTTAATGCTATTACAGAAAAGGGTCCTTTGGATCTCTGGCACAAACTTCAGCTCTGGGGACCTGAAAAGCTTCTCAGTCTGTTTTATGGTGATTTAGCCATTGCATCTGCTCGTATCTTGTATTTTGGACTCTATTTTTCATCATCCCTTCCCTGAGACATCAATACTGGCAGCAGAAGAGGGCTGACACTGCTATCTTCCTACTTTAACTGCCTCAAGCTGCCACTCTCTTGGCACCCACCAAATAAAATCTCATTTCAAAATACAGGCTTTTGAGCCACTTTTCTTTGCCATTTTTTTCAGTAGGTCTTGTTCTAGAGGGGAAAACCTGGTGTCATTCAGCGGGAGACCCACCAGTACCTCCATCCAGGCACCACACGAGTCCTCTGACCCCACGCCACTCCCAGGAAAGAATGCCACAGTCCTCACAGACCAGGCACAGACCCAAGACAATGAAACACTGCCGAGTGTTAAATCTGTTTACCACTTCGGCAATGTGCCCTGGCAGCCCTGTGTTGCCCCAGCCACCAGCAGACTGGGGATCTGTCCCAGGGAAGGCAGGAGCCTTGATCCGGCAGCCTCAAGCAGCCCTTTTCCAGGTACAGCAGATATGCTTGGCTAAATAAGTAGCTTTCTTTGGCACAGAAGAGTGTGTCACCCAAGTTGGTTGGCAGAATTCACCTCTAAAAAGAGGATTGTGGTTATGGAAAAGAATTTGAACACACTGAGCTCCACGCTGTCTTTAATACTAGGATAGTCACAGGTTTCTGCTCATGTGGGCTGACGACCCTTTCAAGCAAAACAAAGGCAGCAGGGGAGGTACTGCAAGTTTTGGGAAGGCATATCTAGTGCAAAAATACCATAGCTGAGAGTTTCTGTCAATGCACAAAGACAAAACTTAGGCAGGTAAGGAGACAAGCAGGTACAAAGCAGAAGGTGCTTATCCATTTACTGCTTTTGTAAAGAGAAGTTTCCTACTGACAACACTGACTAGACAAAACAGAGCTTAGGAGATTTTTCTATCTATTTCCATAAGGATTAGATCAAAGGGCTGAAAAGAATCTGAGCAACAGGGCCAGGGGGAGCTGGGGCACAGGCGCCTCGGTCAGGGAGGGAGTCACAGATGGCATTTTGACTTCAATCAAGCAGCAATGTGCGATCTGTGCTATGTACTACCAGCACCATCACATCCCGTCAGCTAGAAAAAGTGCTGTTATATCTAGAAACAAAGTACACTGGGGACTGATTTTGCCTGTGCAGACTATTATCCTTTGCCTGGATGGAGGCAGATGGGATATAATTTTTTCCATCCCCGAGTTGCTCTGCTGTAGCCCTTTTGGGAGCTCTGCTACCACCTTGGCCACAGTGTGTGCGTGAGGGTATTTGTGCTTTGGGGAACTTGATGTTACTCAATGGCTGACGTAAATCCTGCGTTGTGCGAGGCAGCAGAGCAGAATTCCCTCACTCCCTGTTTTACCCTATAAGGGCATTCGATGATGGCGCTGTAAACCTGCGCTTTCGCACAGATTTTCTGCAGCTGCTGCAGCACAGCAAAGCCAAGCCCAAGTTTGGATTCTTGTGTGTTGTGATAATCAGCTGGGGTTCGGAAAATCCTTCAAAAAAATCTAATGTTCTGGCAACTTAACAAGGCTTCAGAAAAAAAATCGCAGTTTAACATCTGGAGCAAAAATACTCTGAGGAAGTCCAAGACCAACACAGCACAGAACATTTTCCCCCCATAACTGTTACTGTACAGCACTTTCTTGTCCCCAGCTCAGTGAAACTGGAATGGTTGCATCAAGATGCTGAAACATTTTATTGGAAGTAATGCTGGAAGGTGGAAAGATAAAGAGCTATTCATACGCTTGAACATTTTTTCAATTTTCTGAGTTTTGCTTATTTTTATTCCTGAGCCATGAATTTCCTCAGTCTTTTAATGCATCTTAATCTTCCTCAATATTTAACTCTGCAGCAGAAATACTGCATACTTTGTTTTCCCATTTAACTTGAGAGTAGAGGGGGGAAAAAACATCTATGGAAAGAAGAAAAACAGCCAGTTCTAACGGAAACAACTTTTCCTTTTTCCACAAGACGTCCTGGAATAGAGTCAGGGAGAAGGATGAAAGAGAAAGGTGGGCAGAAAGAACACCATGCTATTTCTGAGAATTAGCTAAAGTCATCATTTAGCACACTCCTCTTCCTACCTCTGAGCCCCAGGTTTAAGACCTGCCTAAGATCAAGAGCAAAAATATTTCTCAAAGACAGGCTTAATTGTCAGCAGACATTAGCACATATGAGCAGTTCTCTGCAGTAAAGAACCCTGCAGTATCATTCACAATGAAAAGAGCCATAGATACATGTAATTACATACATAGATACATGTAATTTATATGTATACTGTGTATACATATAAACATCCACACATATATATGTACATACAAGATCCTTTCAGTTGGCAATGGGAATGATAAGTGAACTTCCACAAGCTAAGAAATGTCACATAATTTTCAGTATTACCTGGAACAGCAGTTTCCCATTGCATACAACAAGACGGTCTGTAAGAAACTGCCTAAGACAGAGCCCATGCTAGCAGAGATGCTCCACATGTCATTGTCACTGTACTATGCCAGAGCCTCCAAAAAACCCCACTATTTTTGTGTTTCTTTTACCTCTAACTGAAATCTGTATGATAATATCACACCCTGAAAAGTTTCAGATACCGAATTTTCCAACTGCCCACTCTTCCATGGAGTGGCACGTGAAGCAGCACTTGTACCTGGGACACTGGTAGTCTCCATGCATCTGGTTAAAAATAAAATAAAGAAAATCTCAGAAAAAATGTATGACAGGTTAACCTTTCCAACACAGGATTTTCAGTACATGAACTTTCCTCGAAAAAAACAGTGATGGTCTTTGGACAAACTCATACTCTGCCCTCTAATCCCTTTTACTGGGGGCTCGTGCTACACCAAATCAGACCCTAAATACTGACTGTTATAGCATTAAAAGTAACATGGAGTTCCCTGCACACTGTCACCTACCAGAACCCAAGAAATCCTAAGGCTCCTGAAGAACCAGTGAACACCCTCAGCTCAGCCGCAGAAAAATTGGCCGTGGAATGCTCAGATTACAGAACAAAAATATTACTCTGTCTCTCCATTCCCATGCAGCTGAACTCTAGTGTCACATCAACAAATACTTGGCACATAAAACAAGCTTTCAAGTGCTCTTCCAGAAATTAATGATTCCTCCCCAGCTCTGCAGCTTAGGAGTCATTATTTTGGGAGGACAGATAGAAAATGGTGCATCCCTGCCCTGCTGACTCAGTCAAGGGAAGCTACAGGTGCACAGCTCTGCTTAAGGAGAGCTGTCAGGGGGAAGCCTGGCCATCAGTTGGTGGCTCATACAGGCAGAGAACCAAAGCACCTTCAAATGCTAAGGAACCAAGTTAGAGCCACAAAACTCATGTTAGAGAAGAAGCTGTGCCCACAGTTTCGTTGCTCTGAATATCAAAGGCTACTTAATTAAACAGAAAACCTCAACAGACAGAATGAATTGGGATCAGAAGAAATAAGTGTTGGTTTTCAGTGGGCTCCTTACCGGATGGCAGCTCTGACCAGCTTTCTGATGGTTTGCTTGTTAATATAAGATTTTCCCTCTTGATCAGAGCAAACAAGATGAACAGGCACTTTAGAAAGATTACAAACAAGCTTTTTAATTGCAGCCTTGAATTTTTTTATAAATCATGAGATTTATACTGAAATGCTCTTCTCCAAGTTAGTTGTTCCTCTTTTCAAATACAAATAAGAACTAATCTTTTGTTTCAAGCAAAAAAAAAATCCCTAACCCAACACAACACATAACTGCTCATTGCTGCCTTGGGGCAGCAGATGGATCTACAACTTTGCATGTATAGATGCTCCAGTGGCACCACTGCAGCATCCAGGGGAATTGTATGAAGCACTTCCCCAGTGCAGAGCCAACCGCCACCAAGGATGCTGTCACAAAACGTTTTCAGTGTCTCTGGAAGTGTTTGTTGCTGAACAGCTACTTGACAAACCATTCTTCTCCCCATCCAGAAACACAGTTGTGATACAGGGACAAAAACTAAGTCAAGCAGCTGCTGTACAACCAGCATTCCCATCGCAAACTCAGAGGATCATTTTATGGATTTCTATTCTTCATCTTTGGGATTGGAAATGATACAGGCTTTGCAAAAGACTGCAAGAGTCCATCTTCTTTCTTTTGTCTACAACAAACCTTAGAAAGCAGCAGACAGCGAGAGGTCTACTCTTTATACGCAGGCAGGGTAAGCACATTCCATAGAAGTACACCTAACCCTCTCTCCAGGGCCCCAGACACACACAGTGACACTTCACTATCCCTCCCATTCAGCCCCAGCTTCAAACCTGCATCTTGTTTGCTGCATTTTAATCCCACAACTTCTCACCCTATCTTAGCCACAGCTAATCCCTCCCTTTTGGCAGCTGGCTGTCCAGAGGACAGTTCTGTGTTTCACTGTTACACTATACAGAATGTAATGAATCTTTAATTAAATGGGCTTGATGAGGAAAGTCATTCAAATTAGGCTTCATCAGCAAGACAAAACCCCAGCTGTCTTTCTTAAAGGATATAATGAAGCACAGTTTCAGCTACCTGGAATCCAATTTTAGCTCTGTAGAACAACAGTTCATAAACCCAGCATTTGTTAGGTAAGCAGGGAATGGTTGAAAGTGTTTAAGGTCTTGGACACTTTTCTATCAGGCACACTTTAAGCAATGCAGCTTTTATGGCAATTCCTTCACAAATCAGGAGGTTCTTAACAGGCTTAATGCAACCACAGGCAAGAGTGCAACTGATTTCACAGGAGTTGTCATTTGATCATCCAGTAAATTACAGAAAAATGGTGCAAGCACCCTGGAAAAGGCTCCTTTGGGAAGCTTGATGTAGCTCCACGGAAACGGAGTAAATAAAGCACGCATCATCAGCACATCCTCAATGTGCTTCTCATCCCTTTAGGATGAAAGCAACACTGGGAGCTTCTCTTGTTTAATCTGCACTGAAGGATTCATGTGCTTGATGCTGAATGACTCTTCATATTGACTTCAGTGGAAATAAGCTACCCTGGATTTCAGAAGAAAAAAAGCACTAACAGAAAGTTAATGAGGTACAAAGCAGGTTATGAATGGACCAAAGAAAAAATTCTCCTAAAGCTATTTCCTGCCCTGCTGTGATCGAATACATGCCTTTTAAGGGCTCACCTTACCCACCCTCCCGCCTTTCTTTAAGCAATGCTTTATTGTATCCCAAGACTTTCTTCACTTTTCTAATCAGTTTCCATTATGTCCTTTTCCTTTAAAAGTCTCCCACTGTTACAGCTCCACTAGGAGCAGTAATGCTGAAATCAGCAGCACAGACTGGCTACAGTCTTTTAAATAGTCTTGAAATGGAGCCAAGGTGGAATAAGTCTACTGGTCAGGGGGCTTAACCTCTGGGGCTCTTACTGCAGCGTCTGCATCCCTGCTCCTGCCAAGGCAGCTCTGCACACAACAACATGGAAAGTTTTAGAGCAGAGTCTAGCCTAAGGTAAAAAAAAATTCCTGACCCACAAGTTTTAAGAAGGAAGTTATGAACTAGGGGGCTGGATTTGGCCCCCTTCAAGCTAGAGGGAGACCCAGAGGCAGAGCACAGAGGCAGACCAGTTCTGGCAGAGAAGCACTCAACCCATACAGGGAGTTTTCCCTATTTCCTCCTCCACTGGAAGAAGGAGGGTGATGCAAGTTTGCTTCATCTATTCACTTCTTGCTTTTATGTTGAAAACAGAAAACCACCACCATGCTTCATATACATACTGTGCTATGACTTCCAATGAACCATTTTATCTACCTTCAAATATTTCTCTCAACCACATTCCCACCTCACCAACTCACACTCACAACCAGCAAGACTCAGAGCTGGCTGGCAATCTGATGAGACAGGCTCTCACAAGAATTTCCTGCTTCTGGTTCAGCCAGACATACTGCAACAACAGACACTCTCGCAGTATTCTGGCACCTCTACTCCTTGTTCAGGCCAAGACGCAGGAATGCAAGTGAAAAAAACACTTTTTAATTTTTAGAATTTTAAAATAGCTCTTCCCTCTGCTGCCGTGGGTGTCTGGTTGGCTTCCATGCTCAAAGACTGCTTCCACTGAGATTAACTGAATTTGGAAACTACAGTGGTGAAGGTATGACCAAAAAATTTGCTTCCCAGAAAACAGCTTGGGACACCACCACAGCAGGGAGGTAAAGCAGTTTGCTCCAGAGAAGCAAATACTATGGAAAGAACAAATGACTGACCCTCCAAGTACACTGAATTAGGTTTTCCACGAGTCCTGGGATACTTCCAGTAAGCATTTCAATAAAGATGACTCAGCTGGGGAAAACTGCATAGGAAGCCCAGGCAAGACCTACAGATGTGTCATGCATGTTCCTCAAAGTGGGACTCGGGATGAACTAAGGCAGCCAGAGTGCCCATATTTTCTGGTCTTTTCTACTGAATTACCATGCAAGCCTGACCACTGTCACAGCTGGACAAGGCCATTTCTCAGTGGGACTAATGTCTCACACTAAATACTTCAGACACTTGTAGGCTGCTACAGCTCACACCTGTACTTCACAGAGCATTTTTCAAGGCATCACTGCTGGACCAATATAATTGCCACTGACAGATCAGCTTGGGAAAAAGCTTTGCTGAAAAATTCAGAATTTGGGTCACATACAGATGCACTCAAATCCCTTCTTCTCATCCCAGATCTCACCCTGTAGTAGACAGAGTCTGGATGTATGCCCATGCTGCTGGCATAAAGACCACAATGGACACTGGGGAAGGTCCTGGCTCCTTTCAAGAGGGGTGACTGTCAGACATTCTAGTTTTTCACTGAAAATGCAGCTTCTTACAGACTGTGCTGATACAAGCAGCAGTCAAGATACTTTCAAACACCTTTCCTGCCTCCAGCATGTGATGGCATGCTCCTCTGCCTCATGCTCAGCTTTCTTACAGCAGCAAAAGCAGGGGACGAGGGGGCAAGAACACTTTTTGTGAAAAATGAAAATGCCACTCTTAGCATATAGGAAGCTCACATTAGAAACAGAAATCCAAACTTCTTATAGCTGGTTTGGGATCCTAAATTCTGCATAGGGCTCAGGAGTAAAGAGCCTGACTTTCAGAGGTGCTGAGCCTGTACTTGCCATTCAGGGCTCTGGCCATGGGTCAGAGGACACGTACCACGGTGTGAGCCATTATTCAGGCACGTTAAAACCTCTAAAACCATTGTGTTGATGATCTCATCGACAGGAGTTATCACTTATGCCTGTGTCTGTTACTGCCTTGCACCAGACAGGATATGCAAGGCAAAGAAAGATGAAGTTGACAGCAGTTACCTCCTCATCCTCAGCTCCTCTGGAGCACTTTCCCAAAAAGCTAAATGAGTGCATCCATTTACTACTAGGTATAAAGGGGCAAATCTACAGAAAAGCTCATTACTAGAGCAGTCAATGTATACAGGAGACATGTCAGATGCTTTATGTATCAACCATGAAGTGACAGCTTTCCCAGCCCTGGAGAGCATGCAAAAAGCAAGGGGCAAAGATTATGCGTTCTTTAAAGATCCACACTCCATGTGGATTTAGCTTGTTCTTAAAACTCATTGCAGGATATATTGAATATTGATACATGCTCTATTTAAGACCACTGTGGATGTGAGTTCTATTGTGCTATTAACCACACACTTTTACAGGCACCACACTACAGCCTAAAATTGCCTAGTCAATACTCAAGGCTAAGAAACACTTTAAAGCTACAGCCATATCTCTGAGGTTACATTACCTCAGACTTTCCACTAGTGAAAAACATGACCATGAGACCAGCTCAGAGAGATGGTAAGTAAGCAGACACTAGGGAGGAAAGAGTTTAAGTGCTTTAAACTAGTAAGACTGATTATAAGCTCTACATTAAGCACTAGAACCTTACAGGATTGAGCCCCATCTACTTACACACTTGCGTCATAAGCACAAGCCTTACAGTTAAAAGACAAAGTCCCTTCTCTTGAAACCTAACATAACATTTAGAATACACACCAATAGCCTGTTTTTATTCTTTCACTCCATCCTGGTCTGAAAGCATTCACTAAATCCAGCTCCCCCACACTCCTTCTTACACCAGATCAGGCAACCAATGCTTGCACTTCTCTGATGGACACCTCTCTAGGATGCTTCCCATACCCTATGCCTCCTGCTAGTACCACAGCTGCAGTCCATTCCATGTGTTATCATATTTAATATGACTGTCCATGTGTATTTTGTAGGACTAATAAAATTAAAATGGGTTTTCAGTACTTTTCATACAACTCCCAGGAAGTCCAGTTTGTTACCAGCATAGCACTTCGTGGCAGATGTAGGTGTGTGGTGAATCTGCTTTCGAGAATGCAAAACAAGGCACTATTTTTAGACACAGTTTCAGGGTTTATATAAATCTAAATAGGACCTTACACACTGTATTATTAGCAGCCCTTGGTTTACATTCCATCCAGAGAAATGCAAACCCATCTCTAAAGAAATTTTAGGACTACTGCTGCATGTTAGAGGGCTGGCAGACCTTTTGGAGCTCCCATTAGGCTTCTGGTTTGTGTGCAGCAGCCTTGTAGACGGGGTAAGGAAACTAAGCAAAGTGGAAACTAGGTTAAATTCAGAGAAGCCTGGTGTGGAATGATAAGCAGTGCCTTTAGTCCTTAAGATGAAGCGTGGACAGAGCACATTTTTACAGCACAAAAGCTTTTGGCGGTTTCTGGTGGCTGCTGACATCTGTGCCAAAGTTCCCCTAAGGATGGAGAAATGAGAAGGATAAAGTCATGCCCAGGAAATAGCAAAGTCAGGACATGAAAGTAAGCCTCAGGAGGGACAGGGACATGCTTGCAGGTAGCAGAGGGGACAGTCATGGGAATATTTTCCCACCAGTACCACAAACCCCACTGCCTTAGTTCAGAGCCTAGATAGTAGTCCCCTTTCTTTGTTTCACCTTCCCCTGAATTTACTTTTGCTACTCCACAGTCAACCTGAATGGCCAGAGCCACAGCAATATGGGCTACAGTGGAGCCACAGCTCCAGCTTCTGGGTCAGGCAAAACTATTGGGAAGGTTACTGGAGCCAAGTGACAGGCACCAAAGCAGAGAAGCAACACAAGAGCCAATCTTCCCTTCCCTCTAACACCTACAGGACCAAGGCTCTCACGACCCCAGTTTGATATCAGAGCATCACTGATGTCATCGGTCTACACCACGCTTCCACACAACAGCCTGATGTCTGTGAAGACTTTGGAAACAGAGAAAAATGCTCACCATCCAACCCTGGCCACACCAGCTCTAGTCCTGCTCCTGCAAAATCTCTCCAGTCAGCCCTGCCCAATGCACAGCTGGTTTGATGCTGTCCTGTCAGACATGGCTTTCAGGCTGCTCACGGCATTATTTCAGATACAAGATGGATGCCATCCTGGAAGCCTGCCATTCATCAAACCCACCTAGAAATGGCTCTGCTACTGCCATTTACAGGCATAAAAAGACCAGCAGTTCTAGTCTGAAATTTTTTGTGACTGGGTTATCTGTGAAGCCAAAGCATAAGGTCAGAAAAGAGTGGCACCTTTTCCATATGGCTCCTTGCACTCAGAAAATACCTATTTCCTATTACCAATGTTGGTGTTTTCAGGCTCATTTAATCTGTACCATGCCATTCAGGAAAAACCTGTCAATCATTTCCACAGCACAAATTGGCAGATTATCAGCTGCCATCAGCTGTCCCACAACAAAATAGACCCCAAAGTCCATGGGAGACTGTTCTCCCCTGGCAGCTTTCTGCAAAAGCTCTTCTAGGACACTCTCTTCCGTAACATTTAGCCTTTAAGCCTGACTCTCAATATATTAAACCTCTATTTGCCAAGCATTCACTGCTAGGTCTTTCTAAGAATCATTTTGCAAAGCTTGGATGGAAGAATGTTTTCACAGCTGATGTGGAAAAGCTAGAAACAACATTCCCCAATGAGAAATCTCTGCTTTACAAAGTGTGCACTGTTTCTTAGGGTTAATCTGAATTGCTAAGGGCTGGGGCTGGCTGCAGAATTCTTTTATATGGTTTGATGTAAATATTTCTCACTGTCTTCATGGTGAATTCGTTCAGTTCCTACTGACTGTTCTAGGATGCATATCCTGAGGCAGGAAAGAAAAAATAAATCAACATCTGACCTCAGAGCACCCATTGCTGTTGCCAGTGATGGCCCATCTTATGCCACTGGACACTGATTAAGCCTGAACACAAGTTTTCCCTTGCCAGGTGGCAGGAAAACACCATCAAGATCTGTGCAAGGTTAAGACAGGGCATCTGCGTCCCAAACAGCCAATGCTTGGAACAACTCATGACCTTCAGGATCACAGCAAGTGACTCATTATGAGTCTGCTAAACAGCTATCAGTATTACAGCTTATTCATAATACATGAACAGCTTAAGTGGGTCACAGAGACCTGTATATCCCAGCAGCCTGACTCCAACAGTGGCCAGTACTGGCAGCTTAAGGAAAGAATAACAAAGACAAGCATAGAGCGCTGCTGTCTCCAGTATATTTTCCCCAGTTTATTGTAAGAGGCAGTGCACATATTTCCAAAGCCAGCTATTGCATCTGGATCAAAGAGTTATAACAGCTATTGATGGATCTCTCTTTCATAGCTGACATCCAGCTGTATTTTGCCCCCCCCCCCCCCAACCCCGCAACATCCTGGCAAGGACTCTGACAGTTCAGTTGTGCACTGCATGACAAACTACTTCCTTCTGCTGGAATTCACTGCCCGGGTATTTCTCTGGATTTTCATACTATCAGTCTTAGTTCATTTGCTCTGTACCATTTAAGATATTGCAGAACTCTCCTATTTCTCCCCTCCCCTATCCAAAACAACTTTGAACTGAAGGCATTTATCTAATTAGTATCACTTCATCCAGGAACAGTCCTACACTGCAGCAAGGTCCTCTCATCCATCCACACACCTTTCTTGCTTATTCTGCATTTCCAAAATGGGTAACCAGAACCTCACATGGCATTTCAGGTCCCGATGAATAATCAGTTTGAGCCGAGTCAAAAAAATGGCCTTTCAGCAATACTGGAGGTTTACAGCACTCATCTAGAAGGGACTGTCCTAAGCCAGAGCTCTGTGGTCAAGGCAAGGTGGTTGGTTTATTGTGTGACAATAAGATCACATTCTAGAATAAGATGAAGCTTAACAGTAACATTAACTTTAAGGGTCATAAAAATAAGAGATTTCTGTATGGCAATACAGAAACTCCATTTCACATGGATTGGATTTTCACAGTTGGACTTGCCAGCATCAGTGAACACGCAGCATCCCATATGATGATGGAGTGCTGACAAGGACTGTCCCATGTAGACAGTCAGGTCACTCCCCACCCCTTTCTTTGACAATGTCTCTCCTACACTGACTTCTGCCTTGACTTTTCCTGCACTAGTGGTGGTTGGGCTAACTTTCAGTTTCCTTCCTTGCAAACAGTTCAGACCAACGGGATCAAGAATGATTGGACAAATATAAGGCCAACAGCAAATTAGTGCCTGCCTAATTTCTTTTAGAAACCTACACTAAAACCAGCTGTTCTCTGCACACATTTCAAGCTGCTGCAGTCAGGAGGAATGTGGAAAAGGGTGTACGACAATCCCATGCCTTCTTCTTGTCTAACACCCTCTACTCCAAAAAGCACCATAGTTAGAAGTTCCTGAATACACTGGCTACAGGAGTCACCCCAAACCACCTTGCAAAATAACCTTGCAAACTTCACAGAAGACCTCAATCAGATCTTTCTACTAGAAAATACACGTATCCCATTCATATCATTCTCCATCAGTACCTACTGTCTCCATCAGTTCATATTTGCCTCAAGAGCACTGCTCACTCCAGCTCTTGCTAGCACAAGCACAAGTATTTCCATCAGAGGCTTTTAACAGGTTCAAAGACATTAACTAGTGCATTAAACTCCAGTGAATACCTAGTGACTAGCAATAGCCATGCCACCTCTCTTCTGTAAAATGTCAGAAGAACATGAGATTCATCACTTTTACTATCTTAAGCACAGTGATGACAGGCACACTCAGTACTGGGGTAGGTGAAATGCTCCAAAGTGCTTGTACTGTTGGCAAAATTAACTCCTATAGGACTGCTAAATCTCTCTACTTCTACACAGAGGCATGGTCTTCAGTTTACTACTAAACATTTAAATTATTTTTAAAAACATAGCTTGTTATTTCTGGAGAGCAGGCCAAAAACAAGCTCTATCTCTAAAACACAGGTCTTCCTAGCCTGGGTTTGCATGGAGATGACCACCTCCACAGCTGCTGGCCTGCAGCTCAAAGGACATCAACACACTGAAACGCAGAGACATATGCACAAGCAGGATTCTTATCCTGCAAGATCACCCTGAGATACAGGATTCATCTTCCTGACAGCTCTTACATTAAAAGCCTGAGAGAAAGCAAAGAGAAATGCAAAATCAATCACACCACTGTCAACAGCGTCCAATTATGTAGCAGTTTTGTTTTGGTTTGCTTCAGTGGCCAGCTGGGACTGAGCTGAGATAGATTATTTCATCTTGCCAGAGAACTTCAGTTGGCATCCGGAGACAGGCATGGACAGCCAGATCTTTTACTATTAACATACATAATGAACCCTCCAGAAACAAATTATCACAATCATTTTTTAAGGATGATGCCAAATTCTGAATCTCTACTGACATGAAAATGAGTTCTGCAAGTCTTGAACGAGCTGATTTTTATATATTTGCTTGGTTTTAGTATTGACTCCAAGTGACCAAAAAAAAGGCACATTACAGTGTGGTGTAGGTGATCATTGGCCTTGGATGAATGCAAGACTTGACTCAGGTACATCTCAGCCATAAAACATCACTTGCTTTTTTTTTTTTTTCTGAAAGAAGAATTCCTAATACTGCTGTAAAAGAGGTAGCAATTAAAGATACTGTCACTTGATGCTGTGGGTGCATAATTTATCTTCACCCCAGAATTGTGACTGACTGGATCTGACACCAAGAGGAAGCTCTCTTCCACCATAAACTAGATTAGAGATATGCTTCTATAATAAATACACACAAAAAGCAGAACGGTTTATTTTTCAAAGGGATGAAATTACTGATCATTTTCAAAGGATCAGTAATTACTGATAGTAATTTTTTTCTTAGTAGGAACATATTTTCTGTAGTCACAACTTCTGGTTGGCAAGCCTGCCATAAACAATGACTGCTACACAGATGTGTGTATGTACCGGTATAACTTATGATTAATGAAGACTATTTGTATATGTAATTTTTGTTTCAGGCCAGCATTTAGTAACCAGGTCTACATTTTTCATCCAGCCCTATTCACCAGGAGACTTTTGACAATGACAAGAAATCCTCTGAAAACTGAACAACACAGGCATGGACACTGCCTTCCCAGACTGAGCTGCTGAGCTCACAAAATATTCAGCATGAATGGAGTATTGCAAGTTAAAACTTGCTATACAGCCACTTCCCACAGCATCCTCAGCACAGTCTTGCTGAGCCTGCAGCAGAGTACCTGCTCCAGAACCACTTTGGAATAACCAGTACTAGTGCTAGAAATTAAAGTCTGCATGTGTTTATTTTAATGAAAAACATCAGTGCTAAGAACAGCCATGCTTGCTGAAGAGTTGCATGCCCCTGGTCACCTCACCAAGAGGGATGACTGGAGGCAAGTTTAAGGGCACAACCAATCAGTCAGACTGCACTGGGAATGTTATGAACCCACCTTTGAATCTCAAAACCAAAATTCCAGAAGTGACTGTGGTAAACTAGTTTTTGCAATGCTTTTAAGTAAGGCAGTTCCAAAAAAACCCCCAGAATACGCAAACAGAAAGCTACAAAACAACAACTATTTAGGTTCAGTTTGAAAGTCCAGGCAGAAGTTTCTTTGGGAAGGAAAAGGGTAGCTCCAAGCCACATGTATAAGCTAGTGCAGCAGCAAAGGATATTTTTACTTGGTGGAAATTCATATGGTTATTTGGATCCTTTAACCACTTAGCATTTGCACTGTACCATAAGGTCACCAAGGGCTATTTATCACAGCCAAAGGAACAGTGATTAACAAAGTACAGAAGCCGACATCAGGCTTGCACAATAATAATCAAGTGTCCACAAGAGATTAAAAACCAGGCATTTAATTTGGGTTCTGCCTTTTTTTAATCTTCTGGTCAGCAACTGGGATATTCCTGAGAATCCTGACATCACAATTCAATAAAAGGTCTAAATATGGCTTCTACTAGAAAAGCATGAAACCCAAGCTGCTCCTAGACTGTCCTTAAAGATTGTTTTACAGTTCTATAGATAGAAACCAATTATAATGAATACAGTCCACTTATATTGATCTGAGTAGAAGCTACTTACTAACATTTTCATTAAGTCGGGGATCACAGAAGCAAAATTGAAAATGAAAAAATACACTTCTTGGCATAGCCAGTTCACCCGAAGTATTAGCCTTATTAATGTAGGGTCAGAGCTACATTAGCAATGAACTTTAAGACCAAAGAACCACCTGCCCAACCCAAAAGGTATCACTTAAACTGTGAAGCAGACGATTTTTGAAATAATCTACTTTAGGAGGCTAAAACATCCATTCTTACACTGATAATTACACTGGCTACCTGATGCTGCCTAAATGACTGGGGTTTTTTTAACTTCTCAGTACCGTTTAAGAAACTTTTCTCCTCTACTGCATGATTTTCAGTTAATTTATATACTAATACAAAAATGCTGAAAATTAAAGCTACTGATATAATAAAACACTGAAGCAGATTCTAATAAAGAGTTACTTCATTGCCTTCTGTAACCCATGATGGGCATCACCCATCATCCTGGAGAAAGTCTCCAAGTGACACTAACTTTGTAGAAGATCATCACATTTGGGTAATGTAATTATAGGCTCAAAGGACAACCAAATCCCATATTAAAACTCAGGTAGACATCATATCCAAAGTCTGGCTGGTACTTCTCAACTTGTGTCCATCATGACAGAAAATAAAATGCTGACAATATCATGCATTTTTTCACTCTAATTGTGAGGTTAGACTGAGAACATGATGAAATAGATAGGCTAAAGGAGGGTGTATATGGCTCAGTGTAGAATGGGAAAGGTATTAAAAAACCCAATCTAACAAGAGGGTGGAAAGGTGCCCAGTGCCATCTCTAATTTTTGTCAGACTTCACGTAAATTGTTTGTCCATGTTTACTTACCTGCTGTTTTAAGTACTCAGCAATTACACTGGGGTAACCTCTGTGCTTTCTGTCATAAGCTGGTCTGGGTCATCAAGGGTAAAGCACAATAAGGACATGCAAATGGGTCAGTGCAAACATAAAAGACCACCACAATTTGTGTGACAGTTTAAAGAACCATGAATTATTTAAAATGGCAATAAAACGTTTAATCTCTTGCTTCTCTAGTGACCAGCCAGTCCTAACCCTCCATGGAAAGGAGATAAATCCCTGCCAGTGCCAGCTCAACTAGGGTGGTACCCACCCAGCAGGGAGTGTCCTGTTCTCTCCTCACTGCTGGCCAGCAGCACTGAGCATCCCTGTGGGAGGGGTGCCCAGGTACAGGAACTCCTCTGCTTGGTTCATCCAGCTTGGAGGAGTTGCTGTGTGTCCAGCATCAAAACTGCCTCCATAAAGAAAAAAAAACCAGCTCACTCACAGAAGAGACTCCCTTCTGAAGGGAACAGACCCACTTCTATGCAGACCAAACCACTTCTTAGGGAAGCCTGCTGTCCCTCTGGGGCCCTGGTTAAAGATGGAAGAGAAAGCTTCCTCCCCGATATAGTCCTCAGATTATTATCCATTATTGATCTTTCATGTGTGCAGCAATGAAGTCCCCACAAGAAGTCTGAGGGCAACCAACAGACTTGAGGGCCTTGGGACAACTGGTTAAGGGACCAGGAGCACAAAGTTACTCCGGAGCAGTTCCTCTATCTTTGTAACTGCTGGGAGTGATGAGTGAAGAAATGAGAGAGCCAGCAGATCAATACCTGGCTCCAAGCCTGGTGTCACCAGCAGAATTTTTGAGTTTTGATAATGGGTAGGTTTACACAACAGCAGGCCTGCTGGAGACATTTGTCTCTCTCCTGGCACAGGAGTTCGCAGGGCTCATTGAAAGAGCTTTAAACTAGATTTGAAGAAAAAAAGAGATAAAAAACAAACAGGCTAACCAGAGATAAGCCTGGGGGCAGCACACCAGTGTTTGAGGGATGGTGTGCTAGTGAGGTCCTTCAATTTGCTCAGTGAAAGTAGGGGATGGAGATCCATGTGGCAGCAAAGGGTTATTGATGTGTTAGGTCCCTCTGGATGTGATCATTGCTCCTTGAGAGAAGGACTGGTGAGTGATCTGGTGGCTGAAGGCCACCTTGGGCACAGCAATCATGAAATAAATTTTTGATTATTGGAGAAATTGGCCTGTTTAAGGGACTGGTTGATAGAGTCCCTTGGGAGGCAGTATTGAACTGCTTGTGGATAGGAAGGCTCTCCAGAGTGATCTGGACAGGCTCGATCAATGAGCCAAGGCCACTTCTATGAAGTTCAACAATACCAAGTGCTGGATCCTGCATTTGGGTCACAACAACCCCATGCAGCACAACAGCCTTGGGGCAGAGTGACTGGAAAGCTGCCTGGCAGAGGAGGATCTGGAGATGCTGGTTGACAGCATCTGAATATGAATCAGCTGTGCCCAGGTGACCAAGAAGGCCAATGGCATCATGGCCCATATCAGCAATAGTGTGCCCAGCAGGACCAGGGCAGTGATTGTCCCCCTGTGCTCAGCACTGGTGAGGCCACATCTCAAGTGCTGTGTCCAGTTCTGGTCCCCTCATGACAAGAAAGACATTGAGGGCCTGGAGTGAGTCCAGAGAAGGACAGTGGAGCTGGGGAAGGGTCTAGAGCACATGTCCTATGAGGAGTGCCTGAGGGAGCTGGCGGGGCTCAGCCTGAAGGAAAGAAGGCTCAGAGGGGACCTCATCACTCCCTACAAATACCTCAAAGGGGGTTATAGCGAGGTGAGAACTGGTCTCTTCTCCCAGGTCACAATCAATAGGACAACAGGAAAGGCCCTCAGCTTGCACTAGAGGAGGTTTAGATTGGATATTAGGGAAAATTTATTCACTGAAAGGGTTGTCAAGGGTTGTTGTTGGGCTGTCTGGGAAGTAGTTGAATAACCATCCCAGGAGGTATTTGAAGGAGGCACAGATGGGGCATTTAGGGACATAGTTTAGTGGTGCAGCAGTGCTGGCTTAGCAGCTGGACTCTACAGTCTTAAAGGTCTTTTCAAACCTAAAGGATTCTATGATTCTAAATACAGGCTCACTTGTACTGGTATATGCTATGAAATAAAACCCCCATAACCTAATTAAGTTCAGGAGCCAGCAGAGCCTTAAATCTCTTTCTCCTGAGCCTGGCTTTTCTATTACTTTGGAACAGACATCATTAACCTGCAAGACTATCTATATCTACAGAGAGAGTGAAGAAAGTGTCTTGCATTTAGCAGCAGCTATGCAGTATTACCTCAGTGTATACAATACATAAATAACTTAGTAAACTCTTTTTGCCTTCTGTTTTTTTTAGAAACCTCCACCTACCGCCCTGAGAATTATCCCTGCAAGTAGGAAGCTGCAGCTGGGACACCAGGCCAGTGTAGGGTGCAAGCTATGGTTCATACACAGCTACAGAGCCCTGCAGAAGCTGCACAGGGTGGGAAGGAGTGGCACCTGAGGGTGCTCAGCACTGAGAAGCAGGTTGCCTGGCCCAGCATAGCTGGAAACTCTGCAGAAGCACTGCTGTGGACAAAATCTCACCACACAGTAAGTAGATTTGGGAATAGAAACCCAGAGATGATGAAAAAGCAATTAGGTAGTTTCTCCAATTCTTGTTGAGAGAACAGGATTTTACAAACATAGTCCTTTGCTGCTCGTCCTGTCCCTCACTGCTGAAAGACCAGCTATCCTATACCACACAAATACAGTCACAAGTGTTCCCAGTGTGTCTTGAGGGAGTAGGGAATAACAAATGGTTTGGGTAAAAATTCCTCTTAACCAAGGAAGGAAACACACTGAGCTCTTCTGAAACAGCTCCTGCAGTTTTCCCAGCACCAGCTAATTCTCCATTCCCCATGTGGCAGCTGAGAAGAGTCCAGGTCACTGTGGGTGCATTTTGCTGAGCTTTTTGGTTTCCATCTGTCTGCATAAGCGCAGAAATGGTGGAAATGCTGTTTTGTGCTATCCCAAGCACATTAAGACAACTTAGGCAGCAAGAGCAATGTGCTGATGAGGGCTCTTCACAGCAACTAACCCTGCTGTATTCAGAAGGTGACGTTTAGAGTTTATACTGGAGGAATAAACAATTGAGAACATACTGCTGGAACAAAAGGTGCTGGAACTGGCAATCTGGTCAGTGATCACAACATTTCCACTGGACTTACTCAACTTAAGCATCAAGTGCACTGGTGACTGCACACAGCTAAACAAAACATCAGCTTAGACACATTAGCAATCTACCTTTGGCTTACTTCAAAAGCCTTTACCTTTCTGCCAAATTCAGAACTCCACAGAAACTATGAATTTTAAAATAAGTTCAGAAGCTGATAACACAGAAACATAATGCCTTGAAATAAGTCTGACTTGCAAACAAATCATTAAACGCATGACTAATTTTTTTACTTTACTAAAAAAATACTGGGCTCTTTCCCAGCACTGCCTGAACATGACCAAATTTAATTCAATTCTTCTTTTCTCCTTACAATAACTTGGAGCAAGAACAGACATATCTCTAGATTTTATTTTGTTTTGTTCCAGACAGACAACCAGTAAAGCATCCAGTGATGCTGTGGGGATAAGCAATAATATCTATAAAGCCTGAAAGCTCAATCAATGCTATTACGAACTACTGCAGAAATTTGTCTACTGCATCGTGTTACTGCAATTGGTGACAAGCCTTCTTAATAAGGAGTCTAGTCAGTGAAATAAAAAGCTGTATCCCTCTTAAATACTGCATTATAGGTTTTCAGTAGCATGAAAGAGAGGGGATGAAGACAGTACTGCTCAGTTCATGCATCTGGCAGACAGTTTATCAAGGCACAATACACCTGAAACAGCCCCACTCCAGCTGTGTATGTAACCGGGCAGTTGTCTTTGGGATGCACCTCAGCAACCCCCTGTGCTCTTCAATTTTCACTGGTTTGACCAGGCTTCAGAGCCCAGCCTACCACATACCTCTTTGGCAGATTTCTCAGACACAAATCCTCCCTCTATTAATTATTTGCAGAAATGGTACCCTACAACCCTGTTTCCCTCATCCTTTCCTTCCTCCACTGCTCCTGCTTGCTCTGTACAAAAATACATGTAATGGTTAAGAGACCACTAAGACAAGTCCAGCTGAATCCTGCCTTACAGGGAGGCTCAGGTCAGGAGTGCATGATCAGGAGTTGGACTTTACTGGGTTAAGCCAAGCATACGCCAACTGTACTGCTAAAATATTCATGGGTTTGCACTTATGTTACATAAAAAGAATAAGAGATCGCAGTTTGAGAAACTGGTGCTTACGTAGACTGCATCCACCCTCTTTCCCTGTCACCCAGTACCAGTGACAGTGCACTACAACAGCCTTGGTTCACTTTCATAACAGGCTGACCAAGCCACCTGATGCAGGATCCTTCCCTGCCTGGGGTAGGACTTTGCACTTGTCCCTGTTCAACCATGAGGTCTCCATGGGTCAGCCCCTTTCTTCAGCCTGGTGAGGTCCCTCTGCACAGCCTAGACCTCAGTGGTATCACTTCTCACCCTTGCCCCAGTTTGGAGCCATTCACAGCTCAATAAAGATGCCTCAGTCTCCTCCAGGTCACCAATAAAGGCATTTGACAGGGCAGACGGTAGGACAGACCCTTCAGCAACATCACTTGCCACCCAACTCCAGCAACTATCTCAATGGGGAATTCAGAGACTGGTCATAAACCTGAGAAAAGTATCTTGGGAGGCTGCTAAAGGACACTCAGTGGGATTAGCAGGAGGGTCAGGAGTAGGTGCTGGGCTCCCTCAGCACAGGATGGCCACATACGTCAGTGCCTGGACTTCCTGAGCACCTGTGGCTGGTACCACCAGAGCCAAAGCTGGAGGCAATAAGAGCAGTGAAGCTTTGGGTACAACAGGAAATAGCCTCGCATGCAGCTACAAGCTGCAGCTCTTTCTGGGGGCCTCTACAAAAGTGACGTTACCGTAGATGTTTGCCAAGATGTCCAAGGCACACACCAAGCCCTCTGCCTATCCAGAGCTCTGGGTAGGCATGTGTACATTCCTGCTTTCTAAAGCCTTTGCCATTTCGCCATTTTCAATATGCCATCCCGGTCACTAACTAATCAACACAGGCACACCAGCTGAACACAACTGACAGTCACCACGCCGGGAAGGGGAGGATGCCTTGGAGGGGAGAGGAACAGACAGGTAGCATCCCACAGAAATGAGCACCTTCTCCCCCTTTCCACAAGACACTGCTGTAATGATGTTACCAGGAGGAAGAATTGTTGTAAATAAGAGTTAAATGTTCAAATAAGCACTACGCTGCAGTGTCATGCATTCTTACAGCTTTAAAAGGGTATTTGTTTATTTGTTCAATCTTTTTTTTTTTTTGCCTTCACAGAAAATTCAAGGGAGGGATTGCTCCATCATTCAAGAACACTAATAATGTTCAAATTAGGCCTGAAAGCTCTTTCCTCTTTTTCATTACTCTGCCTGGATAAGACATTCATGGAAAGAAATAAATCCATTCTCCTGAAGGGGAAATGGTACAAATGGCAGCAGGACTCACATTGCTACATACCAGCGCATCACAGGAAGGACCAGTGAAAACTCACTTGGATTCTGGCTGAGAAACAGCAGCTTCTGAGAGTAGCACGTGGTAAACACTTTACTCTGGTGCCATCAGTGTAAAGAGCATTTAGGTGTGTTAGAAAGAGTAACATGGTTATGCACAAGAACTGCATGTGTACAAGATATACACAGTGTCTCAGATGTTACATCGTTGGGCCAAATTTGAGAAAACTTTGCAATTGGTAAAAGAAAGGCACTACATAGAAAACACCAAAACCAAGGGAAGCAACTCAGCTATTGCTGTCAATAGCCAAGAGGAGCTTCTGCTGTATTAAGAGCTAGTGGCCTTTCCTACAGGCACAACAGCACATGCCTGTGGACCTCAGGATGCACTATGGTAGCAAAGATGAGAACTAAAAGAGACTGAGGATGGTTATGTTAAAAGATGCTTACAAGGAAGACAAGCTGTCACTGCTCATTGAGGAGATAACTGGGCGGCACTTCAATGCATGCACTGCCCGATGAACTAGTTTATGAATGGGCTGACGACATTAAAAAAGTACTAAGAATATCTAAATTAAGGCTCCTGTGGGTGTGCATTCTTCACACCTTTCTCCTATGGGACGGCCTACATCCCCCATACATGCAGGGGGCCTGCAGTGGTTGCACAGGGAAGGCGACATCGGGTTCAAGGGCATTAAGGCTGACACGAAGTACACCAAAACACACACCAGCACTTGTGCACAGGCCAGTAGGTTCAGTTATGGCGGGTACCAGTAATGCACTGCCTAAGGCTGAGCTCGGGTTGAACGTGTACTGAAAACGGGGTTTGCGGACTGAGCAGGGCTGCACCGTGGTCACGAACCCGCACAATCCACCAGCAACCCATCCCGCCGGGCCGTCTGGGCAAGCTGACACGGAGCGAGAGCCCGCACGCCCTAGAATGGATGAGTCATAGTTTACACTGCCCGTCCACTTGTCTCCAGGAGCGGAGCACCGCTCTCCAGTAAGCCCAGCACAGCCGGGCTCCGCCGCACAGCGGGCTCGGCTGCCGGCGGCGGGATGC